>BPLR01013745.1:0-35923 GCA_021605095.1 Caerostris extrusa | reverse complement strand
GTTACGTATTGCTGTTTTATGACTTTAGAATAAAACATGTGCGCATTATTATACACACTGTTACTAATCAACACTGTTGTCTGTTTGTGTTCTAGTGGTTGAAAAGCTTCATGAGGTTATAAATAAAGCAAATTAAAACTCTTTCAGCCGGAATTAATAACAACTATATTATGTTTAAAAACTAATCAAAAAAAATTAAACCAATTGAAACGATTCTTGTTGATATAACCTTATTTGTGGTGGATCCATTTTGGTCTATGGCTCTGAAACTAAACCTCAAGCAAGATGATTGAGGTCCATTTCAGCTGCAGCTGATTTTGGTGCAGCTGGTCTTTTTTTTAGAGCTACTTGTTAGCTATGCTAGATTGTTGGAGAAGATGGTGTAAGGGATACTTCCCTGTAGGCTTTTTGAAGTAAGGGAAGAACTTCCATATTTGGTAATTATCTGGTTCAGGCCTCTTTTAGAAATTTCAAGACTTCAACAGAATAACTATGTTTGCTTGGAATCTTCTAGAATCATGATTTCAAAACCCTGTAAGATTCTGTTTCTGCTAAAGTCACTGGAAAAGAAGAGTGACTTGACCAGCTGAGACACAGAGAGCCAACTTTGAAAAAGCATTTTGTGAGTTCAAAGGTTTAGAACTAAAGGACCCCTTCCAGGAATGGTACCAAGAAAATCTTCAAAATGGAAAGTCTGGCCTTGTCTGGGCTGGTCCCACCTTGGGCTGTCGTGCTACTGATGATAATGACGGATGGAGCTTTATTCGATTTTTATCACTTCATCAAAATGAAATTTCAGATTATAATCGTTTGGCGGAAAATTCTTTACTCACTCTATATATTTTTCAATTTCAACAGGCTTTAAATTGGTGTTTTTCTTTCCAGTTTGCTCAAGTATCTTGGCCAAACCTGGCAGGTGATCTTAGCTCCTTTAGCATAATTTTTTTATATATAATTTGGTGAGTTAAAACTGTAAAACGCTCTTTTTAAAATTAAGAAAACAACACATCGCCCAAGTGGGGTTTTACACTCTCGAATAAAAACATAGCTTTATGATTATATTGCGGATTATAGCTAAGAAATTATTTGTTTTCAACCCTTAGTTCAAATTTCCATGGTTTGGTGATATATGAAAAACAAACAAATTTTTTATGTGGAAAACATGGCTATTAGCACCTTCAAATAAGATCCTCCAGAATATTTTGCCAGAGTAATTCAATTTAGAGATGTCTTTTTATTTTTTTGAGTTCATTTATGAAAAAGCAAGAAAAATGTGAAAGAAAATTGACTTTCCTCTTATATAAATATATGAAAGTTTATGCTCTGAATCTTGAATTCTTAGTACCTTTTTTCAATTCTTTTAAATATTAGCCGATCAATGCACACAATGGCCCTCTGAATGCGGCGATGTTAGCGCCCGCTGTTCGGCGCGTCACAGGTGTTCTGGGTTCGAGTCCCGGCGATTCGAATCCACTTTAAGCCACAGGTCCCGTCTCCGGCGGGACTGTAAGAGCGCGAAACATGGAAGCAGAAGTCAGACTTCTACCTACAGGTGCTCCATCTGAACAGAAGCTGCAACTCTCCTTGAGGATACGGACAGCCCAAACAAATGGCAGAGCAAATGTGCTAATATATAATATGATATTAACAATTTATATAATTAAACAAATATAGAGCTTAAATCAACCAAAACTAGTTGGCCTCCTATTAATTGTTCTGTTTTTATTTTTTAATTTCTGCTAAGCACTTGTGATACTTGTTTTTAATATATTTGAATTCTGAGCAGCGTAAATTGCATGTTTATAAGAGTGTGAGTACTATTCCTATCATATATTTTTTTAATGTTTTCAAAGAAAACATTGATGGTCAGTATATTTGATAAATTCATCTGATAATAAATTTAAAATAAATTTTAATCAACCCTCATAATTGTGATGAAATATAATATTTTTAAAATAAAAATTCATTAGTTTATATATATAATCTGCTAATAAAAGCAAATTAGCACATTACATTTGCTTGAACTGATTTAGAAGCAAGACAAAAAATTTGAAAGGAATTTTTTAGCCTTATTTATTTTTATTTTTTTGTACATTACTTTTTATCTTTAGACATTTCCTCATTTCATTTGATTATAGTACCGTGTCCAAAAAAAGCATCTACCTTTCACTTGGAAATTCTTTTCCTGGCATATGGTACACCTCCCTTTTTTTTAGTTGTTGTCACTGTCCTTGACATCTGTGTGAAATTGACGTCAAAATATTTCATTAGTGTTTGAGTTACACTTAGTTTTGTGAGATGCTAAAACTGATTCTGGCGATTTTTGAAATGTTTCTTCAATCTACTCAAAACGAGTGGTCTTTTGAGTTTAGGAATAGCCAGAAGTCGCACGGTGAATACGCTGGTTGTGGAACGATATTTATTTCATTTTTGGCAAAAACGTCACGAAGAATCAATGCAATGTGAGCTGACGCATTTAGTGTTTTCGGTACCATTCGAGATTTGAAGCGTTTGAAGCCCAAAATGGAATTGACCGATCCTTTTGAAATTCCAGATACTGGACTCTCCTATCCAGTCTAGAAAACTGTTTGCATTATAATTAAAAGAAAATAACTAATTCTGAATTAATTTAAGATATTAAATTGAAAAGCTATTAAAATATGGAGTTTTCATTTCATATTGTACTTATATAATCCAAATAAATTTGGAAATAAAATATTAGATGAAAATCTTATTTACGAACTGTTATGACGAAAACATAGAAAAACTAATGTTTTCCAAAGAAAATGTATAAAAACATAACTAAAGAAAAAAGCATAATATAAAAAAAAAATTATAAAAATAAACAAAGCATAAAAAAAAAAACTACTCTGAAATTGATTTAAAGTTTACATTGATTTAAAATTGATTTTTTCGTTGTTTTTATTTTCTAATTAATTTCATAAAGTATAAACTTCTTGAAACTTACTGAATTTTTTCTGTTAAATTTGAATTGGATAATGAAAGTAAACAATTTATTTTCACGGGATTTATTTATCAGGTTATATGTATAAACCGCAATGTTTCAATTTTATTAATAGTAGTATATTTTTCCTGATTTTTTACATAATTTAAAAAAAAATTACTAAATATATATATATACATATATTATTTAATATATCCAAGAATATTTCAAATAATTTAAATAAGATATGAAATTAGAATGCTTTTTCGTGATTATTAATTGCCTTTATTCGATTTGAATATAATTGAATTCTTTCCTTTTTTATTTCCCAGGATGAAATTTTTTTATTTTTTACTTTATTTTACTTAAATACATAAATATCATATTATGTAATTAAATAAAAGTGATCCATTTTCGAAAATCAACTCATATACACTGACTTGTGATTCAATAACGCCATCTAGTGTGACTTTGGAAATTTAATCATTATTGGACCAAATTGCAGTGCCTGTGTGATATTAAATATCACGATAACTTCCGCATTAATGAAAAAAATCCCTTCAAACGCTTGTAATTAAATGTAAGATTTTACTTAACATTTGAGTGTTAAATAATAAACAAGTAATATAAAAAAAAAATTTTTGAACTCAATTCCTATTTTTTTTTTTTTTCACTATATTGCAGAAAGTCCTTTATAAATAATTTTCCTTCATTATTTTAAGTTTATCTGGCGCCATCTATGGGTAGATATATGCAACTTAATTCTAAAAACTAAAATTAATTAATTAAATTTAATTACTGAATTAATATTTAGAAAAACTGTATTAACATCTAAATGTCATCCACTGCAAGTTAAAAAAAAATGTATTTGAACTTGAGTGGATGAATAAAAAGTATTTTATGAACGATTGAAAATTTGAACAAGATATAGATAGGGAGAGTGTGAGCTAATAGAAGGAATTAAAAAAGAATCCCTTTCGTAAAAGACTGAAAGGGATTTATTAGATTATCTGAATAGCTCCACTGTTAAGGCATAAGAATGTAATAAATGGTAACTGATAATATAGTATCATAATGTTGATATATTACTATAGGACAGAACAGTTTTTGAAACAATTAAAATCAGTATAACCATAAAAACTACTAAATTTATTCATGTGTTTTACATTGCAAATTTATAATAAATTACATGGCAAGTAAACAGTTAAATTTTCATGGTATTATACATATTTTAAAAATATAAAAGAAAAACAATTTAAAATATTTACTGAAGGAAATTTGTTTTAATAGAAATACTGTGAATAATGGTTAGATTTACAAGTTTAAAATATGTAAGCAATATAGTAAATAAATATAAATAACAAATTTTAATGTAATATTAAAATATTTGGTTTTCTATTGATTTAGTCAGACTATTTGCTTGATATATGCTATCTTTGCTTGATATATGCTTGATATATATATCTTATCTTAATTTTATTAACATAAATGACTTTTAAATTGAACTTCCCTTAAAAGTTGTTTAGAAATCCCAGATAAAATGTCAATAAAGATTAATGCAAATAATAATGTGGTACTTCGAGTATTTATTACTTATTGTTAAGAAAAAGTTTTAATTATATCTTATTATTTTTATATATATATATGTGTGTAATTTATGTTTTATATCATTTTAGTAAAAACAAGTAATATAAAAATAAAAAATTAAAGTCAATTCCTACTTTTTTTTTCACTATATTGCAGAAAATCCATTATAAATAATTTTCATTCATTATTTTAAGTTTATCTGGCGCCATCTATTGGTAGATATATGCAACTTAAATCTAAAAACTAAAATTAATTAATTTAATTTAATTATTGAATTAATATTTGAAAAACTGCATTAACATCAAAAAGTGTCATCCACTACAAGTTAAAAAAAAATATATTTGAACTTGAGTGGATGAATAAAAGTATTTTATTAACAATTGAAAATTTGAACAATATATATATAGGGAGTGTGAGCTAATAGAAGGAATTGAATAATTAAATAATAATTAATTTTAAGATAATTAAATAATATTAATTAATTTAGTTAATTAAATTTAACATTTGATTGTTTTTGCTACTTCTCCAGACGATAATTAGACTATTAAGAAGCCTGGAATCTCTGCTTTTGTATAAAACAATTTTAATAGTAATGCACATAGCGATAAAATTAGTTGGACAAATATTCCTAATACAATCTTCGGCGAAAAAGAAATCTGAATAAACAATTCCCTTTAGTGTGGGTTTGGGAATTACTACTGTGTCCAAAAAGTAAGACCAAGTTTGAATTTAAAATTCCCGGGGCTTATGGAATTTTAATTTTTCTTCTTTTTTATGTTGCTGGCACTGCCCTTGACATCTGTGTGAAATTTGACGCCAAAATATTTATTAGTGTTTTGAATTACGCTTGGCTTTGTGAGACGCTAAAACTGATTCCGGAGATTTCTGAAATGTCTGATTTAATTGAGCAAAGAACTTTGCATTCAGTTTTGCTTGCGGAAACGTATAGAATGTTGCAGAAGGCATGCGGTGAACATTCTTTATCGGAAAGAAATGTTTAGAAATGGTATAAACAGTTCATAGAAGGCAGAAAACGCGTTGAAGACGAAGAGCCTTCTGGTCGACCATCAATCTCAACCGACGAAGCTCACGTCCAAAAAATTAAAGTTTTGGTGCTTGCAAACCGTCGATTTACAATTAGACACCTTACTGATGTTGCTAGAATTTCAAAGGATCTATCAATTCCATTCAGGGCCTCAAACGCGTCAAATCTTGATTGGTACCGAAAACACTGAATGCACCAGCTCACACTACATTGATTCTTCGTGACTTTTTCGCAAAAAATGAAACCCATCTCGTTCCACAACCATCGTTTCACACCGTGCGACTTCTCGCTATTTCCTAAACTCAAAAGACCACCATTTGAGACGATTGAAGAGATTCAACGTGAATCGCCGCGCAATTTGAAGGCCATCCCTGCCGATGACTTTCCAGCATGCATTGAGGATTTTTAAAAAGTGCAATGTGTCGGAAGGGGATTAATTTGAAGGCGATGAAACAAATTTGAAGAAAAATAAAGAGTTTCTGAAAAAAAAAAAAAAAGTGGTCTTACTTTTTGGGGACAGTAGTATTATGATTAGAATTCAGAATACATGTGTACAATTAAGTAACACGAAAACTTCTACACTTTAATTAAAGAAAAATTATTTCAAATGCAGTTGTTTTAGTTTTTAAGGAAAGTTAAGATATTAAGTCGTCAAATTAAATTTAGAAAAAAAAAAAAAAAAAAATCTGTTGTAATCAGCAAGGTGAACTATTAAGAAAACTTATTGATACAGTTGTAGGGTCTGTTAATGACAGGCATAACTGGGCTGCAGTGACGAACTCGTGTCACGTTCGTGGCAAAGCTCCCTCCGAAATGACCGCATTGAAGTCGTGGTGGTTGAGGTCTGGATTTGATTATTGTATTCTCCCCCTCCCCATGGACCTTCCCCGCTGGGTTTTTATTGCTACTTTTAGAATTTTGTCTGGACACGGCTTTTTACAAGGGCCGTCGTATCGGCGGAAGTATTGGCGTATCGGCGTGACAAATATAGAATAATTAAATTATATTAGTCATGATGCGCGCAGATCTAATATAACAGGTTCTATGTTTCACTTTAAGTGACGGTAGTAACCATCCCTAGATACGCTCAGTTGATTGCTGATAGCAGAGCAAACCAGACTAAAGTTGGTAACTCTTTTGGTTCAACTTACACCCACGAATCGGTTTTTTTTTTTTCGAAATTATGTGTGTAGCCATATATTCAAAAAAATAACTGTCGAAATTTTGAGAAAAAAATTAATTTTGTTTTTATAAGAATATTCTTCAAATATATGACAGATATTGCCTGTTTTAATTATGAGTTTACAGTTATGAGTTCGCAGAATAATTAAATTATATTATTCATGATGAGTGCAGATCTAATTTAACAGGTTCTATGTTTCACTTTTAAGTGACCGTAATAACCATCCCTAGATACGCACAGTTGATTGCTGATAACAGAGCAAACCAGACTGAAGTTGGTAGCTCTTTTGGTTCAACTTACACCCACGAATCGTTTTTTTTTTTTTTTTTTCGAAATTATGTGTGTAGCCATATATTCAAAAATAACTTTTTAACGAAATTTTGAGAAAAATTAACTTTGTTTTTAAAATAATATTCTTGCGAATATATGACAGATATTGCCTGTTTTATTTATGAGTTCACAGTTATGAGTAAGCAGAACAATTAAATTGTATTCCGAGAACTTATGATGTGCGCACTTTGGAACATCTAATATATCAGGTTCTATGTGTTCCTTTCCCTCAGTGACACAGTGATCATTCCTAGATACGTGCAATTGTGCGTTTAATATCATTATTATTATATTATCTATGTATAGATGTAAGAATACTATCATTCTTACAATACAATAATAGCTCATTTTGTTTCAATTTTTCCTCCAAAAATGCCTACAGTGGGTCTAAATCTAATGTGGTATAATGTGTATAATTTTATACGCGGCCCGCGTAGTTATGAAGCATTTTCAAAGTGGCCCGCAAGATCATTTGGATTGGCCACCCCTGTTCTAAAGTTTCATAACAACTGATTCCATAAAAGCGCCACTGAAAAATTATTTTTGTTAAAAAAAAAATTAGTAAAACTTTAAGTAAGTTATAGGCACTTGCCTACAATCTGTGGCACATGTTTATATCTTTAAAAGTTTCATAACCATTGATTCCATAAAAGAGGCACTGAAAATTATTTTTGTTAAAAAAATTAGTAAAATTTTAAGTAAGTTATAGGCAATTGCCTACAAACTGTGGCACATGTTTATATCTTTAAAAGTTTCATAACCATTGATTCCATAAAAGAGGCACTGAAAATTCTTTTTGTTAAAAAAAAAAATTAGTAAAACTTTAAGTAAGTTATAGGCACTTGCCTACAAACTGTGGCACATGTTTATATCTTTAAAAGTTTCATAACCATTGATTCCATAAAAGAGGCACTGAAAATTCTTTTTGTTAAAAAAAAATTGGTAAAACTTTAAGTAAGTTATAGGCAATTGCCTACAAACTGTGGCACATGTTTATATCTTTAAAAGTTTCATAACCATTGATTCCATAAAAGAGGCACTGAAAAATTCTTTTTGTTAAAAAAAAAAATTAGTAAAACTTTAAGTAAAGTTATAGGCACTTGCCTACAATCTGTGGCACATGTTTATATCTTTAAAAGTTTCATAACCATTGATTCCATAAAAGAGGCACTGAAAAATTATTTTTGTTAAAAAAATTAGTAAAACTTTAAGTAAGTTATAGGCAATTGCCTACAAACTGTGGCACATGTTTATATCTTTAAAAGTTTCATAACCATTGATTCCATAAAAGAGGCACTGAAAATTCTTTTGTTAAAAAAATTAGTAAAACTTCTTAAGTAAGTTATAGGCACTTGCCTACAATCTGTGGCGCATGTTTATATCTTTAAAAGTTTCATAACCATTGATTCCATAAAAGAGGCACTGAAAATTCTTTTTGTTAAAAAAAAATTATTAAAACTTTAAGTAAGTTATAGGCAATTGCCTACAATCTGTGGCGCATGTTTATATCTTTAAAAGTTTCATAACCATTGATTCCATAAAAGAGGCACTGAAAATTATTTTTGTTAAAAAAATTAGTAAAACTTAAGTAAGTTATAGGCAATTGCCTACAAACTGTGGCACATGTTTATATCTTTAAAAAGTTTCATAACCATTGATTCCATAAAAGAGGCACTGAAAAATTCTTTTTGTTAAAAAAATTAGTAAAACTTTAAGTAAGTTATAGGCAATTGCCTACAAACTGTGGCACATGTTTATATCTTTAAAAGTTTCATAACCATTGATTCCATAAAAGAGGCACTGAAAATTCTTTTTGTTAAAAAAAATTAGTAAAAACTTTAAGTAAGTTATAGGCAATTGCCTACAATCTGTGGCGCATGTTTATATCTTTAAAAGTTTCATAACCATTGATTCCATAAAAGAGGCACTGAAAAATTCTTTTTGTTAAAAAAAATTAGTAAAAACTTTAAGTAAGTTATAGGCAATTGCCTACAAACTGTGGCACATGTTTATATCTTTAAAAGTTTCATAACCATTGATTCCATAAAAGAGGCACTGAAAAATTCTTTTTGTTAAAAAAAAAAAATTAGTAAAAACTTTTAAGTAAGTTATAGGCAATTGCCTACAAACTGTGGCACATGTTTATATCTTTAAAAGTTTCATAACCATTGATTCCATAAAAGAGGCACTGAAAATTCTTTTTGTTAAAAAAATTAGTAAAACTTTAAGTAAGTTATAGGCACTTGCCTACAATCTGTGGCGCATGTTTATATCTTTAAAAGTTTCATAACCATTGATTCCATAAAAGAGGCACTGAAAAATTTTTTTGTTAAAAAAATTAGTAAAACTTTTAAGTAAGTTATAGGCACTTGCCTACAATCTGTGGCGCATGTTTATATCTTTAAAAGTTTCATAACCATTGATTCCATAAAGAGGCACTGAAAAAAATTCTTTTGTTAAAAAAAAATTAGTAAAACTTTAAGTAAGTTATAGGCAATTGCCTACAAACTGTGGCACATGTTTATATCTTTAAAAGTTTCATAACCATTGATTCCATAAAAGAGGCACTGAAAATTATTTTTGTTAAAAAAATTAGTAAAACTTAAGTAAGTTATAGGCAATTGCCTACAAACTGTGGCACATGTTTATATCTTTAAAAGTTTCATAACCATTGATTCCATAAAAGAGGCACTGAAAATTATTTTTGTTAAAAAAAAATTAGTAAAACTTTAAGTAAGTTATAGGCAATTGCCTACAAACTGTGGCACATGTTTATATCTTTAAAAGTTTCATAACCATTGATTCCATAAAAGAGGCACTGAAAAATTCTTTTTTGTTAAAAAAAATTAGTAAAACTTTTAAGTAAGTTATAGGCACTTTTTTGCCTACAATCTGTGGCGCATGTTTATATCTTTAAAAGTTTCATAACCATTGATTCCATAAAGAGGCACTGAAAATTCTTTTGTTAAAAAAATTAGTAAAACTTTAAGTAAGTTATAGGCAATTGCCTACAATCTGTGGCGCATGTTTATATCTTTAAAAGTTTCATAACCATTGATTCCATAAAAGAGGCACTGAAAAATTATTTTTGTTAAAAAAAATTAGTAAAACTTTTAAGTAAGTTATAGGCACTTGCCTACAATCTGTGGCGCATGTTTATATCTTTAAAAGCTTCATAACCATTGATTCCATAAAAGAGGCACTGAAAAATTTTTTTGTTAAAAAAAATTAAAAAACTTTAAGTAAAACTTATAGGCAATTGCCTACAAACTGTGGCACATGTTTATATCTTTAAAAGTTTCATAACCATTGATTCCATAAAAGAGGCACTGAAAAATTATTTTTGTTAAAAAAAATTAGTAAAACTTTAAGTAAGTTATAGGCACTTGCCTACAATCTGTGGCGCATGTTTATATCTTTAAAAAGTTTCATAACCATTGATTCCATAAAAGAGGCACTGAAAATTCTTTTGTTAAAAAAAATTAGTAAAACTTCTTATGTTATAGGCACTTGCCTACAATCTGTGGCGCATGTTTATATCTTTAAAAGTTTCATAACCATTGATTCCATAAAAGTGGCACTGAAAAAATTATTTTTGTTAAAAAAAATTAGTAAAACTTTAAGTAAGTTACAGGCAATTGCCTTACTATCTGTGGCACATTTTTATTTCTTTTTAAAAGTTTCATAACCATTGATTCCATAAAAGAGCCACTTAAAAATCCTTTTGTTAAAAAAAAAAAAATGGTAAGAATTGATGTGAAGAAAAAAACAAATCTTCTAAACACAAAGAAAGAAGACTTTAAAAAATTTGACAAAATGCGATGTGTATCATATGTTAGTGTGTACTAGTGGATGAAAAAAGCCTGATGTCAAATTATAGGTGGAATTTTAAAAACTGCACAGAAGGCAAAATTGATAATTAACTGTGATACGATTAAGAGTTTTCATCTCTCTAGCAAATATTAGATTGCAAATCCTCAGAAAAATGCCGTCTCTTTCAATTTCACCCTATGTACTTAACCACTTCAAAGACATTGCCATATATTTGGTCATATATTTACATTAGTTAGCGACATTTTAATTTAAAATTATTCGAAAAGAAAAAAAAGACATTGAAATTTGTCAAGAATTATTCGCTACTTAATCTCTTAAGAATGAAAAACTTTGTGGCGTATCAACTCTAAGAGCATTTTATATTCATTTATCAGCTAAACTTCATAAATTATTCTGATAATTCATATTTTTTATAATCTATCCATTCGAATCTTTTGATGTATCTTGATTATTCTTTATACTCCCAATTTGAGAAGTTGATATTAAATACATATTTTGTTTTCAGTTTGCAGTATCTAAATTTCTAGCAAAATTTATTATATATATAATTGTGGTATTAAAAATATTCTTTAAAATTAAAAAAAAACGTTTTATTAGTTTTATGACTTTAGAATAAAATGTATGCGTGCATTTATACACACTGTTACTAATCAACACTGTTGTCTGTTTGTGTTCTAGTGGTTGAAAAGTCAAGGAAGTTATAAATAAGAATTAAAACTCTTTTCACAAGCCGGAATTAATAATTAACTATGATAGTGTTTGAAACTAACTAAAATTAAACTAATTTAAACATTCTTGTTATATAAAACCCTTAATAGACCTATTTTGGTCTATGGCTCTGAAACGAACTTTGGCAAGATATGATGAGGCCCATTTCAGCGGAAGATTTTAAGGGCTATTCTTAGAGTTGTTAAGGAAAGTGATTGTTGGAGAAGACAGTACAATTCAGAAATTTCTAAAGGCTATAAAGAACCAGATTTATAACATCTGGTTCTGTATAGCCTTTAGAAATTTAAGATCAACAGATTAAACTGAGCTGCTTGGAATTAGAATGAAGGATTTAAACCCTGTAAAAGACTTGTTTTTTGGCAAAGCCACTGGGAAAAAGAAGAGACGACCCAGGTTGAGATTAGTTAGAAGCAATTGAAAAAGATTTTGTAATCTGAAGGTTAAGAACTAAAGGACCCTTCCAGGAATGCGCGGAAATCTCTTCAAAGGGAAGTCTGGTCTTGGTCTGGGCTGGTCCCACCTTGGGCTGTCGTGCTATTGATGATAATGATGATATTTATTCAGATTTTTATCACTATCAAAATGAACATTATAAATCGTCAGAAAATTTTTATCACTATATATTTCACCACAGTTTTTAAATTGGCATTTTCTTTCCAGTTTGCTTAAGTATCTTAAGCAAACTGGCAGTATCTTAAATTTTTAGCATAATTTTTTTTTTATATAATTGTAGCAACAAAAACGCCCTTTAAAATTAAAAAAGAAAACAACAAACGTTTTATTAGTTTTATGACTTTGGAATAAAAACATAGCTTTATGATATATTGCGGATTATAGCCAAGAAATTATTTTTGTTTAACCTTTGTCTAAATTTCCATGGTTTGTGATATATAGAAACAAAAAAAAATTTCATAGAAACATAAGATTAGCAATTTTCAAATAAGATCCTCTAGAATATTTTACAGAGCAATTCAATTTAGAGATATCTTATTTTTTGAGTTCATTTATGTTAAGAAAAATGTGAAAATTATCTTCTCATAAATGGCGCATAAGTTTGCTCGAATTTGAATTTTGAAAAAATTTTGTCAATTTTTTTAATATTAGCTAATTAAATGTACTAATGGGGCCTGAATGGCCGAGTGTCTAGCGTTCTGGCGCTCGGTGCCACAGGTGTCGGGTTCGAGTCCCGGCGATTCGGAATCCCCTTTAAGCCGTAGGTCCCGGTCTCCTATGACTGTAAGAGCGTTACGGAGCAGAAGTCAGACTTCTACCTACGGGTGCTCCATCTGAACAGAAGCTGCACCCCTTCTCCTTTCCTTGAGGGATACGACAACAGCAAATGTGATAATATATAATATGATATTAACAATTTATATAATTAAACAAATATAGAGCTTAAATCAAAACTAGTTGGCCCTCCTATTAACTGTTTGCTTCAATTTTTTTAATTTCTGCTAATTCTGTGATACTTTGTTTTAATATATTTGAATTCTGAGCAGAGTAAAATTGCATGTTTATAAGAGTGAGTAATTATTCATCATATATTTTTTTTTAACAGCTAAAGAAAACATTGATGGTCAGTATATATGCATGATAAATTCATCTAATAATAAATTAAATAATTCTAATCAACCTCATAATTGTGATGAAATATAATATTTTTAAAATAAAATTCATTAGTTTATATATATATAATCTGCTAATAAAAGCAAATTAGCATGTTACATTTTGCTTGAACTGATTTAGAAGCACAAAAATTGACAGGAATTTTCTTTAGCCTTATTTATTTTTGATTATTTTTTGAAGCATTACTTTTTAGATTTTAGACTTTCATTTCATTTGACATAGTACTGTGTCCATAAAAGTAAGACCAATTTTCAATTTAAATTTTCCGGGGATATGGTATTTCAATTCCCCCTTTTTAGGTTGTTAGCACTGTCCTTGACATCTGTGTAAAATTTGATAACAAAATATTCATTAGTGTTTGAGTTACGCTTAGTTTTGTGAGATGCTAAATTTGATTCCGGCGATTTTTGAAATGTTTCTTCAATCGACTCAAAACGAGTGGTCTTTTGAGTTTAGGGAATAGCCAGAAGTCGCACGGTGTGAATACGCTGGTTGTGGAAAGATATTTATTTCATTTTTGGCAAAAACGTCACGAAGAATCAATGCAATGTGAGCTGACGCATTTAGTGTTTTCGGTACCAATCGAGATTTGAAGCTTTTGAAGCCCAAAATGGAATTGACCGATCCTTTTGAAATTCCAGATACTCGACTCTCCTATCCAATCTAGAAAACTGTTTGCATTATAATTAAAAGAAAATGACTAATTCTGGAATTAATTGAAGATCTTAAACTGAAAAGCTATTAAAATATGGAGTTTTCATTTCATATTGCAATTTATATAATCGAAATAAATTTGGAAATAAAATATTAGATGAAAATCTTATTTACGAACTGTTGTGACGAAAACATAGAAAAACTAATGTTTTCCAAAGAAAATGTATAAAAACATAACTAAAGAAAATCATAATATAAAAAAAAAAATTGTAAAATAAACAAAGCATAAAAAAAAAAAAAACTTCTCTGAAATTGATTTAAAGTTGACATTGATTTAAAATTGATTTTTTCGTTGTTTTTATTTTCTAATTAATTTCATAAAGTATAAACTTCTTGAAACTTACTGAATTTTTCTGTTAAATTTGAATTAGATGAGGAAAGTAAACAATTTATTTCACGGGATTTATTTATCAAGTTATATGTATAAACCGCAATGTTTCAATTTTTTTATTGTTAGTAGTATATTTTTCCTGATTTACATAATTAAAAAAAATTACTAAATATATATATATATACATATATTATTTAATATATCCAAGAATATTTCAAATAATTTAAATAAGATATGAAATTAGAATGCTTTTCGTGATTATTAATTGCCTTTTTATTCGATTTGAATATAATTGAATTCTTTCCTTTTTTTTTTTTTCCCAGGATGAAATTTTTTATTTTTTACTTTATTTTTTACTTAAATACATAAATATCATATTATGTAATTAAATAAAAGTGATCCATTTTCGAAAATCAACTCATACACTGACTTGTGATTCAATAACGCCATCTAGTGTGACTTTGGAAATTTAATCATTATTGGACCAAATTCGCAGTGTCTGTGTGGTATTAAATATCACGATAACTTCCGCATTAATGAAAAAAATCCCTTCAAACGCTTCTTGTAATTAAATGTAAGATTTTTAAAACATTTAAAAATGTAACATTTGAGTGTTAAATAACAAACAAGTAATATATAAAAAAAATTTTTAACTCAATTCCTATTTTTTTTTTTCACTATATTGCAGAAAGTCCTTTATAAATAATTTTCCTTCATTATTTTAAGTTTATCTGGCGCCATCTATGGGTAGATATATGCAACTTAAATCTAAAAAAACTAAAATTAATTAATTAAATTTAATTACTGAATTAATATTTAGAAAAACTGTATTAACATCAAGTGTCATCCACTGCAAGTTAAAAAATGTATTTGAACTTGAGTGGATGAATAAAAAGTATTTTATGAACGATTGAAAATTTGAACAAGATATAGATAGGAGAGTGTGAGCTAATAGAAGGAATTCTAAAAGAATCCTTTTTTTTTTCGTGAAAGACTGAAAGGATTTATTAGATTATCTGAATAGCTCCACTGTTAAGGCATAAGAATGTAATAAATGGTAACTGATAATATAGTATCATATGTGATATATTACTATAGGACAGAACAGTTTTTGAAACAATTAAAATCAGTATAACCGTAAAAACTACTAAATTTATTCATGTGTTTTACATGGCAAATTTATAATAAATTACATGGCAAGTAAACAGTTAAATTTTCATGGTATTATACATATTTTAAAATATAAAAGAAAAAAATTTAAAATATTTACTGACGGAAATTGGTTTTAATAGAAATACTGTGAATAAGGGTTAGATTTACAAGTTTAAAATATGTAAGCAATATAGTAAATAAATAAAAAAATTTTTAATGTAATATTAAAATATTTGGTTTTCTATTGATTTAGTCAGACTATTTGCTTGATATATGCTATCTTTACTTGATATATGCTTGATATATATATCTTATCTTAATTTATTAACATAAATGACTTTTAAATTGAATTTCCCCTTAAAAGTTATTTAGAAATCCTAGATAAGATGTCAATAAACATTAATGCAAATAATAATGTGGTACTTCCAAAATTTATTACTTATTGTTAGGAAAAAGTTTTAAATATATCTTATTATTTTATATATATATATGTAATTTAAGTTTTATATCATTTTTAGAAAAAAAATAAGTAATATAAAAAAAAAAATTAAAGTCAATTCCTACTTTTTTCACTCTATTGCAGAAAGTCCTTTATAAATAACTTTCATTCATTTTTTAAGTTTATCTGGCGCCATCTATGGGTAGATATATGCAACTTAAATCTAAAAACTAAAATTAATGAATTAAATTTAATTACTGAATTAATATTTGAAAAAGTGCATTAACATCAAGTGTCATCCACTACAAGTTCAAAATAAAAATACATTTGAACTTGAATGGATGAATAAAAAGTATTTTATGAACGATTGAAAATTTGAACAAGATATATATAGGGAGAGTGTGAGCTAATAGAAGGAATTGAATAATTAAATAATAATTAATTTTAAGATAATTAAATAATATTAATTAATTTAGTTAATTAAATTTAACATTTGAGTGTTTCTGCTACTTCTCAGACGATAATTAGACCATTATGAAGCCTGGAATCACTGAATTTTGTATAAAACAATTTTAATAGTAATGCACATAGTGGCAAAATTAGTTGAACAAATATTCCTAATACAATCTTCGGCGAAAAACAATTGATTATAATCTGATTATATGATAAAATTTTGGGAGATTTTTAATAATGATTTAGAAAATCTACTTATACATTGACTTCTGAATCAACAAATCCCTTTAGTGTGGCCTTGGAACTTATTATGATTATTGGCAACAAACATACCAATGTTGGAGTACCTGTGTGCTATTAAGTACCCCAAAAACATTACTTAAATGGCATTGTTTTAATTTTAAGAAAATTAAGATATTAAGTCTTCAAATTAAATTTTAGAAAATTAGTCTGTTGATTTGCAATTACAATCAGCAAGACGAATTAAAGAAAAGTTATTGATACAAGTATATTACTGTGTCCAAAAAGTAAGACAAATTTTCAATTTAAAATTACCGGAGCTTATGGAATTTCATTTTTTTTTTTTTTTTTTTTTTTTTTTTTTTTTTGCTGTTACTGTCCTTGACATGTCTGAAATTTCACGTCAAAA
The DNA here is from genome assembly GCA_021605095.1 of Caerostris extrusa. Lineage (NCBI taxonomy): Eukaryota > Metazoa > Arthropoda > Arachnida > Araneae > Araneidae > Caerostris > Caerostris extrusa. Next base: position 18,907 of record BPLR01013745.1, on the reverse strand, counting down.
TATTCATTAGTGTTTGTGTTCTGCTTGGTGAGATGCTAAAAATTTGCCGGCGATTTTTGAAATGTCTGAATTAATTGAGCAAAGAACTTGCATTCAATTTTGTTTGCGGAAACATAGAATATTGCAGAAGGCATTTGGTGAGCATTCCTGTATCGGAAAGAAATGTTTAGAAGTGGTATAAACAGTTCAAAAAAGGCAGAGACGAAGACCCCTCTGGTCGACCATCAACCTCAACCTACGAAGCTCACGTCCAAAAAATTAAAGATCTGGTGCTTGCAAACCGTCGATTTACAATTAGACACCTTGCTGATGTTGCTAGAATTTCAAAAGGATCGGTCAATTCCATTTTGGGCTTCAAAGGCGTCAAATCTCGATTGGTACCGAAAACACTGAATGAGCCAGCTCACACTACATAGATTTTTTCGTGACTTTTTCGCAAAAAATTTAACCCATATCGTTCCACAACCCCGTATTCACACCGTGCGACTTCTAGCTATTTCCTTAATTCAAAAGACCACCGTTTGAGACGACTCGCACTTTGAAGGCCATCCCTGCCGATGACTTTTCAGCATGCATTAAGGATTTAAAAAAAAGTGCATTGTGTTGGGAGGGGATTACTTTGAAGGCGATGAAACAAATTTGGAAGAAAAATAAAGAGTTTCTGACAAAAAAAAATATATTGTGTCTTACTTTTTGGGGACAGTAGTACTACGATTATTGTCAACACTAATAGACACATCAATTTCAGAATACTTGTGTACAATTAAATAACACGAAAACTTCTACATTTTAATTAAAGAAAAATTATTTCAAATGCAGTTGTTTTTAGTTTTTAAGGAAAGTTAAGATATTAAGTCGTCAAATTAAATTTAGAAAAAAAAATCTTTTGTAATCAGCAAGGCGAACTATTAAGAAAACTTATTGATACAAGTGTAGGGTCTGTTAATGACAGGCATAACTGGGCTGCAGTGACGAACTCGTGTCTGGTTCGTGGCAAAAGATCCCTCCGAAATGACCGCATTGAAGTCGTGGTGGTTGAGGTCTGGAGTTGATTATTGTATTCTCCCCTCCCCATGGACCTTCCCCCTGGGACCTTCCTCCTGGGACCTTATTGCTACTTTTAGAATTTTGTCTGGACACGACTTTTTACAAGGGTCGTCGTATCGGCGGAAGTATTGGCGTATCGGCGTGACCAATATTTTTGACTTCTCTGTGTTCTTCTGGCACTTTTATGGACTCAATACTCACTTTTATGGACTTCATAAATTTGGCAAACTGCCCTGCTCTCCCTTTTATGAACTGTTTCTCAGACAACTTTTATAACAAGGCTGGTTTTTATTGGACTGCCAGAGGGCTCATGGCCGATATGGCTTAGGAAGAAAGGGTATGTCTGCAACTCAATCCTAAACTGGTTATAAAAAGAAACAAAGATACACATGGGAAAATTTTGATGTAATCACATAAATATTTTGTTAACGTAATAAACGCTGCATGGCGCCACTGTTATATAGGTGAAATTTTTCAATTGATAAATTAAAGCAGGGGTCTCAAACTTTCCAACCTTAGGGCCATACTGTTTACTCAGTAAGTACCAAGGGCCAAAACCGTTTTAATTTTTCTGCCATTATCTATAATTTCTAGACTAGTCGTTACTAGTTAATTTAGCTGTTTCGTTTCTGAGGGATTTTCAGGATAAAACTCATATGTTTGATTCAGGATATATGCATTCCAAACATCGATACACATACATATGCGATACTCTTTATCCCTCTTAACATAACTGCCGATGGTAACCGCGGGATGTTCACTAGTTTATAATGTTAGTGGGATTCATTTCAATTATTTGTTAGTTGTTATGCTTAGGTTAAATTTTCTGCGTATTATGCTTGTCATTAAGCTTTTCCTAGCAAGCCAATGAAACCGAGTTATTATCATTCTGTGTTTTTATCCAACTTATTACAGCAACAATAAGCTATTCGCTGTCGCGGGCAGGATTGATGACACTGGCGGGTCGTAGTTTGGAGACCCCTGAATTAAAGCATCTCGGACTCTATAAACTTACAGACAATACAAAACAATATAAAATATATATTTATATATATATTTAACCATTTTTCTACCAGCCAGTAGTTCACTTTCGAAGAATTGTGTATAGAAAACAGCTATACACAGCTAAGTCCTATTCCTATACGCACCTATGCATAGCTAAGCCCTTGCTTTGAAATTTAATGAAAACTACACAATTGGATGTTTCCTGGGTAAGATAGTAAGATTTCCTGGGTAAGTTAATGTCAATATTCTAAATTCTTCATAATCATCTTTTCTGTTGGCTTTCATTTCAAAAATTTTTAGCACTTCTGAAGTTTTCATTCGAATTGCTTCGTCAACACAAAATATAACCAATGATCATAATCGCTTATCTTTGATCTCTGTGTACGACTTGTTGCATTAGGTAACGAATCATTTTTTTTTTTTTTTTTACGTTGTCTGTTTCCAGCCGCACCAAGGTTGCCTCTTGTAAATAAATCTTCTTATCAATCACATGATGTTAATAATCTTTCAATAATTAATAATATGATAACAGAAAGGTTATTAATATCCTGAGATGAATTATAATTAAAATTCTATAATTAATAAATGATAAGGGCTTGAAAGGCCGAGTATCAAGGGTTCTGGCGTTCGATGCCACAGGTTTGGAGTTCGAGTCTCGGCGGTGCCATGAATGTTTGTAGTGGTTCGGAATCCACATTTAAAGCGTAGGTCCCGGTCTCATACGACTGCAGAGCCCCACGGAGCCAAGTCAGACTTTTATATGCAAGTTCTCCATCACAACAGAAGATTTCCCTTCGACCATGTGTCTATACTGAGTTCGTGAGCTTGGTGTGGATATCTACCAAGTGGGATAAGAAACAACAACATAACATGATAAAAAAAAAGTGTAAAATTCAACAACGAGAACTCAATTTCTTATTCTTTAACTATCTACTTATTCACAAGCATCATTTTCAATAATAAACAATAATTCAATTGTAAGACAGAGCTACTTTGGACGATCCCATCATTTTGTTACTGATAACAGACGAGGACAACAACCTCTGAAGAATTTATGTGTTCAGGGACAAAATACCAGGCTTCGTTCGCTTTCAGACTTAAAAAATATTTTCTACTCTCATGCACAAACACTCTTCTGATCCAAACAAGAACAATTGTGGAATGAGTTTGAAAGTTCACTGTTTAACAGGGGAGTTATTTTTAGTGTATTTGATCACAGTATGGTATTTGATGACCGAGACACATCACAAATAACAGGTGGGCTGACACATAGATGGTAGGCTGTCGTAGGTTCGTAGGCTGACACATAGATGGCGCTACTAGTATTAAATCATATAATTTTTAGTTAGCTCTAACTTTCAAAAGACACACACCTTTCAAATTCTGGTTTATTACGATTGTACAGCTCTAAAAACTGCTTAGAATCATCAATTCGTTGTTGTTTTTGGATGATTGTGATCTGCGCGGCACCCACCTTGAACAGAGCTTTCGCATATCCAAATATTCATTCACGATATGTCCAACACGTTCCTTTGATATCTGTAGGGTCTCAGCTATCTCAATCAACTTCACTTTACGGTTATCAAGAAATTATTTTTGTGGGCTTTTTTCATGTTTTCGTCAGTAACAGTCTCTTTGGGGCGTCCACTGCGTGCATCGTCCTCGGTGCTCATTTCGCCTAGTTTAAATTTAGCAAACCACTTCTCTACGGTTGATTTTCCTGGTGTAAAGTCCGAATAATGTTTATCAAGTCAAGCCTTGGCTTCAATAGTATTTTTTTCGCCAAAAAGCAATGCTTTATTAACTGTTATCCTTTCCTTTTTATCCATTTTCAAACTAACAAAAAGTTGCTTCACTAAAAATGCTGTAACTCACATACTAATAGTGCAACAGCTGTCAAATTTATACACGTGTCTTTTGAAGGTTAGGGCTATGATATATGATTGATCCATATGATTTTAGTTAGGACTAACTAAAAATCATAAATAAAAAAAAAATCATTTAATACTAGTAGCGCCATTTATGTGTCAGCCTACGAACTTTTCAGCCCACTTGTTATATTAAAAAAAAACTTTTCATTATTGGCTTGTGATTTACTGACTGAATTGGTTAGCGTTAATTCGTAATAACGTTAAATGCTAATAAAAATTATCTACGCAAATAGTTTGGAATTTTGACGTTTTCTGTAAAAATGTTAGGTCTAAGATAAAGCGGCTTTTTGGGAAAAATGGTAATTGATGGTAATTTTTTGGGTTCAGCTTATATATATATATATATATATATATTAAAATTATTTTTTATTATTGTCTAGTAATTTACTGAATGAATTAAATGATAATTCTTTATTATAAATTTTATGTTCGTCAATACTGCCTTTTATATTTTAGATGTTTTTTTTTTTGAAAAATTTATAATTTGGTATTGATTACAATTATTATAGTTTTATCAATTAAAATTATTCAGTTGAAATTATATTTTAATATAGAAGCTTTTGTTTCCTTAATGCAAAAATTCTTTTAATTATAGTCTTTATAATTATGTTATCACTATTGAATATTTTTCCAAAATTACTAAAATAATTTGTAACATATAAAAAAAAAAAAGATTGACAAAGTAATCATTGAAATTATTGAGATTATTTCAAATGTATTTCAGATTGTTAACGTCAATCCCCAATTTATAAATAATCTTTGAGCGGACTTAATATATAATATGAAGAAAAAAATTAATATATAATTTTCCTTAAATTGAATTTCAAACAATAATAATTACTTTAAAATTAATATTACTATAGAATACTAAATCGAAATTACTAAAATACTATTTTTAAAATACTAAAATATTAGAAAACTAAATTAAATTACTAAAATACGAAAATGCTAGAACACTATTTCCAAAATTACTAAAATAATTTGTAACATCTAAGAAAAAAAAATTGTTGTAAAAAGTAATCGTTAAAACTATTGATATTATTTCAAATGCATTTCACTTGTTAGCATCAATCTCCTATCTATAAATATTCATCAGAACAAGTAAATGTATAAATATGCAAAAAAAAATGTAAATATATAATTTTCCCTAAATTGGAATTCAAACAAAAATAATTCCTTTATAATTATGATATCACTGTTGAAAAACTTTAAAAATTACTGAAATAATTTGTAACATCTGGAAAAAAGGTTGTAAATAGTAAGGTTGTAAATAAAAAATAATTCCTTTATAATTTTATGATATCACTAACTTTCAAATTACTAAAAATAATTTGTAGCATCTGAAAAATAAAATTATTGTAAAAAATAATCATTGAAACTACTGAGATTATTTCAGTTGCATTTGAATTGTTAAAATAAATTTTTCAAAAAATAATCTCTGAGGAGTAAACATGTAAAAAAGTAAAAAAAAATTAAATGGAAATTCAGATATTCAAACTTTTATTTGAAAAAAAGTTCAAAGAATTACGACATTATGACATTATTTACTTTTTTATTTTTTTTTTTTTTTTTTTTTAAATTTAATAGTAATTTTTTATGTTATTTAAAAACTTGCCATACATTTGGATTCTAAAATTGTTTATTTTTATTTTTATTAATAATATTATTTTTAGCTTGCTCTCATTAGAAGCGAAATTGCAGCTGTTAAATTTCTGAAAATTAAATATAATTGTTTTTCTACAAATTAAAATATTTAAATGTGTTTATTGGAAAATTATAGTTTTTCAATCAATTTTTGTACACATAAAATGACCTTACTCAAAATGTTTTTGGGAATCTTCAAGAAATTTTATAGTAATGTTTTTATATATCATTGATCGATATTGATTGAAATGTGTTATTATCGTTGTTTGAATTTAAAAACTGAGTTCTATACATTAATTAAAATTCTAACGGGTATTCTGGTATGGGGAATTTTTTTTTTAAATCTGCATTTTTCGTATAATTTAACAAATTCTATTCAATTTTGAATATTTTAGTTCCATGCATCTTAAATGTCAATAGAGTAATAAAAAATTATTATGTATTTAAAGTTAATGGAATAGGTCTAATATGTGTTGTCTTTTTTAAAAATATAGATAAAATTATTTTTAAAAATAGTGAAAATGTTGTTTATTTTTATGATTTATTATCATATTTTATCATTATTAATCATAATTATTATTTATAATTGTAATTATAGTTATCTTGTTATTATATTTATGGTATGCACAGATAAATGCAGATAGAATAATCTGAGAAATCAATATGTATTTAAAAGTAATGGACGATGTCTTATATAAGTGATACCTTTTGCTTACAATTTGAACAAAAATAATTTTTAAAAAACTGAAAATGTTGTTTATTTTTATAATTTATTATCATATATTATTATTAATCATAATTATAATTGTATTCATCTTATTATATTTAAGGTAGGCACAGATAAATGCAAATAGGTGTACTGATAAAAGAAATTGATATGTATTTAAAATTAATGGATGATGTTTTTATATAAGTGTTGCTTGTTTTACTTAAAGTTTGAACAAAAATAATTTTAAAAATATTGAGAATGAAGTTTATTTTTTGTGATTTATTATTACTTAAGTAAAAATATAATTATGATATATTTTTCTATACTTTTTAAAAGTACAGAATAGAAGAATAATAAATATTTTTAGTTTTTCATTAAACAATAATATTGATAATTAATATTAAATATTAAGCATTAATTAGCTTAAATAAAACAATAATTTGGTTTATTAGTTAAAAATTTAGTTCAATAAAGTCAGCTTTATAGAGCTTAAAGAGAACTAAATAGCCGAATGTATTTACAAGCAAAATTAAATACTTGGATAAAAATGTTTTCTTTGCAGACTCACAATAGTAATAATACTTCAATGAAATAAAAGCAGATCACTTTTTGAAGTTTTTATGCTGAAACCTTTGGACATCTGGTTGTGGAATCTAAAGAAATACAAATTCTAGTGCTTACTTCATTTCAAAGAAAAAATTTTTAAAACACGTTGAAATGTGGTTATCCTTTGTGCAATTTAATACAAGAATTTTGAATAACTTTACCCTTTTGTATAAGACAAGTTCAAGCACGTATAAGTAATGCTATCTTCCTTTTTCATTCCCGTTTGTGAGTGATAAATTAATGATATTTCAATGCCTGAAAAGGAAATATGTGTCCTCTTTAACCACCCACGAAGGGAGAATTAAATAAATTTTTCTGGATATATTCAACAGATGTTACTTCTATTTTCGGAAATTCTTTTAGTAAATATCGATCATTGTCTTCTAAGTGAAAAAATGCATTCTCACTTGAAAGTTGATTTCAAATAATCCTCTCACATGGGAGATGAATCAAAATGTATTCTTATTTGTATAAAGGGTTGGTTGGAGTCATCCACTTGCCACAGAAGTAGTTGACCATCTGTCCATCTATGAAAGGACATACCGAAAAATGCTAAGTCTATTATTGTTATAATTTTAAAGCTTTTCCTTATAATAATATGTATGGAATCAAGATTATGAGTTATAAGTCTTTGGAATTTTTAATTTTTATAACCATCCTTATTGTTATATTATATTATAACGTTTATTTGCCGAAAACCTGTTCTTTTTTAGGAAATAAAGGTGGCAGCACATTGCAGTGGAGTGTATATAAAGAATTCCACTTAGTACCACTTAAATACCACTTAATACACCCCACTTAAAGGCAGAATATGCAAGAGTGTATATTCTGGCTTTTTGATATGTGGTCACATTAATGTGACTGGACTGTGTATATATATTATTCAATGAGATCATTTTTATGGGCATATTTTAGACGTTTGAAAAGAGCTTAAAAAACATAAAGTTAGACAAAAAAAAAAAATTACAAAATATTTTTAATCTGAAATATTTGCATTTTTTATTATTGATTCCTACTTTTAAGAATATATTTGATGAGGAAATTCTTATTTAAAATTAACATAGCTGAAATTAGCCTAGCTGAATCATTACGCGGGTTACAAATGTTATTATTCATTCGCCAGATTTTATTTCCTGAGATAATGAATTTAATATTAGAAAATCCTTTTAAGACAGAAATTTAAATATTTTTGCCTATTTTGGATTATACGGACATTTATCTTGTCACTTTATCCAAGAATGTTAAAATGATTTCTTATATTAATGTATAAAACATTTGATTATATAATACACAGTCCAGTCACATTAATGTGACCACCGCCTACTCGACTTCAATGTGAAATAACCAATCACAAAAAGGCAGGTGGCAGCACATTGCAGTGGAGTGTATATAAAGAATTTCACTTAATACCACTTAAATACCACTTAATACCACACCCCACTTAAAGGCAGAATATGCAAGAGTGTATATTCTGGCTTTTGATATGTGGTCACATTAATGTGACTGGACTGTGTATATATATATATTCAATGAGATCAATGAGAGGACATCAAATCCTAATGATTGATGACATGAATAATTATAAATTTGATTCATCGGGTAATAATATTATGTAAGAGTATATGAGTATGCACAGTTCAGTCCATTAATGTGACCACCACCTACTTTCGACGTCAACGTGAAACGTCAACGACGAAAACGTTTCGACGTCAACGTGAATGAAAATGTATAAAACATTTGATTATATAATACACAGTCCAGTCACATTAATGTGACCACCGCCTACTTTCGACTTCAATGTGAAATAACCAATCACAAAAGGCAGGTGGCAGCACATTGCAGTGGAGTGTATATAAAGAATTTCACTTAATACCACTTAAATACCATAATACCACACCCCACTTAAAGGCAGAATATGCAAGAGTGTATATTCTGGCTTTTGATATGTGGTCACATTAATGTGACTGGACTGTGTATATATATATATTCAATGAGATCAATGAGAGGACATCAAATCCTAATGATTGATGACATGAATAATTATAAATTTGATTCATCGGGTAATAATATTATGTAAGAGTATATGAGTATGCACAGTTCAGTCCCATTAATGTGACCACCACCTACTTTCGACGTCAACGTGAAATAACCAATCGCAAAAGGTAGGGGGCAGCACATTGCAGTGGAGTGTATATAAAGAATTCCACAATACCACACTCCACTTAAAGCCAGAATATACAAAGAGTGTATATTCTGGCTTTTGACAGATGGTCACATTAATGTGACTGGACTGTGTATAATGTTGTTGTATGAAGAGTGAAAGAAAGATTACAAGGGAATCAATGGTGATGGTGATTATGGTGCTGAATTACGGAATGAATTATGGTGCTCCCGAATAATATTGGCTATGTTGATGACCAGCTTGGAGTATAAATCCTCTTCCGACGGATGGTCTACACATTGCATGGCATCTGCAACAACTGGGCAATCAATGACATGATTGATTCCAATATTCTTTAACTAAACATAAGCGGGACTATGAAGAAAATTGATGAGCACGTCATGTCTTCTACCTAAAAAATCTAAACTGCTTTTTTGTATAGAAAAATACTTAGCTTCATTTTTACTATTTCCTAAATCAAAATATATTAAAAGTAAATAAGATTGTAGCGTAATTTAGCAACGTAATGTACTAGTTTTTTACTGTAAGAAAACCTTTTTTAATAGTACATTATAATAAATGTTATTTTTCACATTATGTATAGAGATGTAGTTTTGTCACAGAAATTTGTATGAAAAAAATTGCTGGCTTTTCTGTTATCATGCTATAATAAAAATATTATCTTAATAAAAAAATTCCAAAAAATGTAATAATACCATTACATTCTTTAAAGAAATTATAATTTCATTTTTGTCGTTAATATTCGTCGTATTCTCCCTCTTCCATTATATAAATATTTTAAGCATATCCACTACAATAGGAAAAAAGGTTTCAGATTAAAAATCAGCATATAAAAAAGTTATACTAATTTTATATTCTTTTATAATAATATATTTACACTAATTTAAACAATATTTGCACTTATCAGTAAAATAATGATTATCATCATCATTAAATATTCTTATTTTGTTTTAAAAATCATTAAACTATATTAATGATTTCAATGATTTATGGTCTTTGAAAATTAGTTTTAAATTATTGAAATCTCTATATGAAGTTTTAATTAATTATCCAAAAATGTAAGCACGAAATAAATTACAAGTTTCAAGATTGTTGCTTCCAAATTTCTTTAAAATGTAACTCTTAGCATTCATAGTTTATCAGTATCTTTTATTAAAAAGGTGATTGTTAAAACAACTCAGAAGAAGTATTATATTTTTACAATTACGTTCCTTAAAGAAATAGTAATTTATTTTTTGCCGTCAAGACCTCCCCTATATAAACATTTTTTACCTGTTTTCGTTATATCATAAAAAATAACAATAGGAAAAAGTTTCCGATTAAAAAGTAGCACATAAAAAGTGATAGTGATTTTATGTTTTTTTTTTATAATAATATATCTGCAATAATTTATACTACTAATAATAACTATATTTTACTATCATACTACTACTTATAACTATAATTTACTATTATACTACTACTACTACTAACTAGTAATTTATACTATGCTACTATATCTGCAGTAACATATCAATAAAATAATGATTATCATCATCATTAAATATTCTGATTTTGTTTTAAAAAAAAATCATCAAACTATATTAATGATTTCGATGATCTGTGATCTTTGAAAATTGTTTTTAAATTATTTGAAATTTCAGTTGAAGTTTGAGTTAATAAACAAGAAAAATGTGTATATGAAATAAATTATAGCTTTCCAGAATTTCGCTTATAAATTTCTTCAAAATTTAACTGATATTCACAATTTGTCAATATCTTTTATTAAAATGTTTTTAAAAGCATAGTAATTGTTATAACAACTAAAAAAAAATACGATATTACGATTACATTCTTTAAAAAAAAAAAATAATATCGTTTTTTGTCGTTAAGATTCGTCGTATTCTGTTTCGTTATATCATATGCATCACAATAGAAAGAAGATTTCAGATTAAAGAGCACATAAGAAGTTATAGTGATTTTATGTTTTTTTATAATAATGTATCTGCACTAATTTATACTACTACTAATAACTATAATGCACTGTTATACTTCTACTACTAATAACCATAATTTACTATTATACTACTAATAATAACTTATAATTTATTATTATACTACTAATAATAGCTATAATTTACTACTATTATTAACTACTAATTTATACTATACTACTATTTCTGCACTAACATATAAATAAAATAATGATTATCAACATCATTGAATATTCTTATTTTATTATAAAACTATCAACTATATTAAAGGTTTCGAGGATTTGTGATCTTTGAAAATTGGTTTTAAATTATTTCAAATATTTATATGAAGTTTGTGTTAATTAAGCTTGAAAAAATGTGTGTAAGATATAAATTATAGCTTTCAAGAATTTTGCTTCCAAATTTCTTACAAATCAAACACCTGATATTCACAATTTGTCATTATCTTTTATTGAAATGTTAGTACACGCACGGTGACTGTTATTAACAACTCATAAGAATTACGATATTACGATTATGTTCCTTAAAGAAAATGGTAGCATCAATTTTGTTGTTAAAATTCTTCATTTATATAAATATTTTTTACATGTTTCGTTATGTTATATTTATCATAATAGAAAAAAAGCTTCAGAATTAAAGGCAGCATATAAATGGTATAATAATGTTATATTTTTTATAACAATATACCTACACTAATTTATACAATAGTGTCAGATATAAAATATAGTTATTCTTTTTTTTTTTTTTTTTTTTTTTTCAGATTTCCCGTTCAAAGACAGCTTTCATTATAAGCAACTAGCCTTCTTGGTTGATTTTTCGTCTTCTTTTCACACACAGCGATAATTGCCACACACAGCGATAATGCGTTGAAGAATCTTTCAAAGAAACCAGGAGCGGTCACTTCCCCAGTTGGCTATTAGAAGCATCCACAGCATCTATGTGATTTTCATTGTTAAAAAAATTCCACTGCAGTCTATAAGACTTCGTCTTCTATAAATACTACTCCGTAGAATTGATCATCTAACATTAAAAGAACTGACAGTCATATCCACAGAACGTGGATGGATGAATAAACATAATGAATTGTCTCTTGAATCCTTTTGAATTCCTATAAAAGTAAAATATGTGTCAATATCTTAAAAAAAGTTTGGAAAATTTTACTACAATTTTCAATGTCACATTTATGTGAATTAAGATTTTCTAACCTCATCACAATTAAGTATAAAAATTGAGGGAAAACTTCAATGTATTGAAGAGGGAAAAATAGTGTGCCTTTTAAATATATATCCAAATTTTGAAGAAATCACTAGGACACATAGGGCTGATGTTTCTCATGAATAAAAAATTACTAAATTTAAGGTATATTTTATTTTTTAACACATAATTTTTTCCCCATAAAATTTTGCTTAACTATTTTTAACATGTTTTTCTTAGAAACTTGTACATAATGTATACATGTACATAATCTATAATTATTTGTAAGATTTAAATGCCCAACGACTTCAAAAAGTTTGAAAAACACTGCTGTAAACACATTTATTCTTTCTGAATAGGGGATCCCTTTTCTACGCATTACTACTCTATGATAACCGGCGTCATAAAAGATAATCCAATAATAAAGCCACGAGCAAATCAAACTTCTACTAGAATTGATGTCCGAAGAATTTCGTTGGTGCAGCTGTAGTGCTATGCATTGTATTTAATCCTAAAATAGATCTCTTCGCTAGCTTTCATGCTACCAATCCATCTCTCTGAAGAGAATGGTGGGATGTTTAAAGCATATAATCTGTAAAAATGTATCAATTTCAATACATGGACACGTACACGTACCTATTGTACGTACGAGATTACATTTTCGAAACTGTAAATTCTTTACATTGGGTGGTCCTTGTAAAAAGGACTGCATGAAAATATATCATGAAAGGGTGGCAGGATTTGTGAATTATGACAATGGATGCGCAGAAGATCTACCTCCGAGTTGTGCACCTGGTAACAGTTTCTAGTGGCTAAAAGATATACATCTTGGCATCATTGTTAAATTAATGAACTCTGTTTCAGCATGTTTTTGTTGTATTATTTTGTTGCTATTGCATGTTTTTTTTTTTTTTTTTTTTTTTTGCACTTTTTTTGCTGTAACTGTTCATAATCTGCCATTGGAAATAATAATAATAATAAAAAAAAATGAATTATGACAAATTGAATGGACTAGTAGAAAAACGAAAAAGAAAAAACTGGGGCATATCCCCGACATAATTTTTTGAGGCAGCACTTTGTCTTCAGAAATAGTTTGTAAGTGGTTATCAAATTAGGTTTTTGTTGCAAAAAATGCTTTTTCAAGTAATTTTTTTTTCATGGATTCGAAATTTTGAAGTCAATATTTTGCATACAATTTACTATGTACTATATACTTACTATAAGGGCCTGAATGTCCGAGTGACTGGCTCTCGGCGCTCGGTACCACAGGTTTCGGGTTCGAATCCCGGCGGATCCCCATGGATGTTTGTGGTGGTTCAAGTCCATTTTAAAACCGTAGGTCCCGGTCTAACAGGATCGTAGAGCGTTGAGGTATTGTTACTCCGCGTCCATAGCTTTTTCTTCGAACTACACGCAGCTGCTGTGTAGTGCTAAGTGAAGTAACGATCGGTGCAGCACTTGCCTTTAAATCATCGAGGACAGCTGTCTAAGTGTTTGCCAGGTGCATTAGTACTATAGTTACTATATTTAGTTTAGTTTTAAAAATTAAAGATAAGTTATTAAGGATTTAAGATGGTCAGTTTTGTTTTCCAAAAATTTTATCTCTATTTTTTAAAAACGGACAGTAAAAGTTAAATAGTACACACTTCATCTCCAGGAAATTTTTGTAAATATTATCTATAATATTTAGTTAACGAAATTGTGTAATAAAATATTGCTAATATTTGACTCTTTTGAGATATTGTCAGTTTCATATTGGCGTCCATTTTTTTTTTTTTTAAATTTTACACGCTTTGTTAATGTTACATTAATTCTTTTAAATTCTTCTATTAAATTCTTATTAATATTTCAAAGAGTTTTTTTTTTTTTTGCATAATGAAATTGTCAAGCAACAAATAATTGAGGATAAAGCAATATTTTTAAGCAAAATTTCTGCAAAATGTAATAAAATGTCAAAAAAAATATATATATATATATAAAATATAAGAAATAAATGAAATTTTTGCTAAGTAGAGAAAATAATTTGTTAAAAAGTAAAAATGCAAAAAGTCATAATGCAAGTTTAATACAATCAACTATTTGGTATGTCACGAATGAACTTTCTCTGTTGTAAAAAATGCAGCCTGATGGCTAACTGGTGTCTAGCGCTCTGGCCTTTGGTACCACAGGCTGGAGGTTCGGATCCCTGACGGTGGCATGGGAGGATTGTGAGTGGATCGGAATCCACTTTAAACTATGCAAATGCAAATTTAATCTATGAGTATAGTTTATTGTATATATTTAAATTATGGGTATAGTTTTATTGCTTTAAACTATGTAAATGCAAATTTAATACAATGAACTATTTGGTATGTCACGAATGAACTTTCTCTGTTGTAAAAATGCGGTCTGATGATCAATTGTCTAGTGCTCTGGACTTTGGTACCATAAGCTGCAGGTTCGGATCCTGGTCCGGTCTGTTTATCCCTGATGTGCACAAGATGACCGTAGAGCGACAAACCAAACTAAACCCGCGGTAAAAAGCTCCCCAAAGGACTTCTTAACTGTAAGCAACTTCTCATTTGGAAATATAAAAATCTAAGTAGAAAAAAGTGACTACTTTTTCCTGCAAGTGACTATTTTCCACCTACACCCCAAAAAAAAAAATTCGACTGTTGCAAAAAAAAGAGAGGGAGAGGAGAAATAAAATGAAATTTAAAGAAAACGAATTGTTAAAAAGGAGGACACAAGTTGACAGTTGCTATTCTCGCTCCCTCCATTCCAGTAGTCCCTCATTCCATGTCTCCGCCTTCAAGACTTCAAAGATTCCGCCTACTGTGTCCAAAAAGTAAGACCAATTTTTAATTTAAAATTCCCGATGAATAGAATTTTAATTTGTTTTTTTTTTTTTAGGTTACTGGTACTGTCCTTGACATCTGTGTGAAATTTCACGTCAGAATAGTCATTAGTGTACGAGTTACGCTTGGCTGTGTGAGACGCTAAAACTGATTCAGGTGATTTTTGAAATGTCTGAATGAATTGAGCAAAGACCTTGCATTCAATTTTGTTTGCGGAAACGTATAGAATGCTGCAGAGAGGCTTTTTGGTGAGCATTCCTATATCGGTAAGAAATGCTTGAAATGGTATAAAGAGTTCAAAGAAAGCAGAGAACGCGTTGAAGACGAAGAGCTCTGGTCGACATCAATCTCAACCGACGAAGCTCACGTCCAAAAAAATTAAAGATTTGGGTGCTTGAAACCGTCGATTTACAATTAGAGACCTTGCTGCTTCTCGATGGTACCGAAAACACTGAAAATCGCCAGCTCACACTGCATTGATTTTTCGTGACTGTTTCGCCAAAAATGAAACCCATATCGTTCCCCAACCACCGTATTCACACCGTGCGACTTCTGGCTATTTCCCTAAACTCAAAAGACCACTCCGGGGACACCATTTGAAT
Organism: Caerostris extrusa; assembly: GCA_021605095.1. Taxonomy (NCBI): domain Eukaryota; kingdom Metazoa; phylum Arthropoda; class Arachnida; order Araneae; family Araneidae; genus Caerostris; species Caerostris extrusa. The sequence continues at coordinate 3,177 of BPLR01013745.1, read as the reverse complement.
CGATTGAAGAGATTCAACGTGAATCGCCGCTCGCTTTGAAGGCCCTCCCCTGCCGATGACTTTCCAGTGTGCATTGAGGATTGGAGAAAAAAAGTTGGCATAAATGCATTGTCTCCGGAGGGGATTACTTTGAAGGCGATGAAATATATTTGGAAGAATAAATAAAGAGTTTTTTGAAAAAAAAAAAAAAAAAATTAGTCTTATTTTTTGGGCACAGTAGTAGACCCAACAATTGTTAAAAACATTTCACATACATACGAAATCTCCTCCTTGTCAGAATTAAATTCCAACCATGACCTGGTTAAAATCTCGTTTAATTTTGTGTATGAAATTCCGCGTAATTAACAGATCACTTAAACTGATTGGGTAAAATTTATTAAAATGGCGGAAAACTCAGCTAACTTACCTATCTCTACTAACAGTGACTTAGATAACGAATTCCGTGACTTAGAATTAATTAGGTGAATTAGGTCATATATTTTTTATGACAGTAATAATTTTACTATTACTAATGAGTACAAATCAATTCTTCTAAAATCCCTTCTTAATCAAAATAAATAATAGATTCATTCACTCAAACAATAAAAAACTCTTTAAAATCCGTAATAAACCTAAGGATCACAGCCACACTACTAAAAATCCTTAAGATTCTACTCTCGGCAGCATTCTATTATGATTAGAATATGATTCTAATGGTGAATCATATGAATGAATCCTAAGAATCTTAGGAATATGATTAAATGAATGTATCTTTAAGAATATGAATTTTATAGTTAGTCATTATGAATGAATCCTAAGAACCTTAAGAATATGATAAAAATGAATAAATCTTAAGAATATGAATCTTATAGTTAGTCATATGAATGAATCCTAAGAATAAGAATAAGGTAAAATGAATGAATCTTAAGAATAGAATCTTATGGTGAATCCTATAATGAATCTAAAGAATATGAATCTTATGGGTGAATCCTATGAATGAATAAGTATCTTAAGAATATGATTAAATGAATGAATCTAAAGAATATATGATTAAATGAATGAATCTAAAGAATATGATTAAATGAATGAATCTTAAGAATATGAATCTTATGATGAATCATGAATGAACTTCCAAGAATCTGGGCAAGAATATGTTGAATGAATCCTAAGAATCTTAAGATGATGAATGAATTCTAAGAATCTTAAGAATATGATGAATGAATCCTAAGAATCTTAAGAATATGATGAATGAATCTTAAAGAATTAATCCACTTAAGAATATGACAAATGAATGAATCTTAAGAATATGAATCTTATGATGAATCATGTGAATGAGTCCTAAGAATCTTAAGAATATGATAAATGAATCTTAAAGAATTAATCCACTTAAGAATATGATTAAATGAATGAATCTTTAGAATATGAATCTTATGATGAATCATGAGCAATGAATCTAAGAATCTTAAGAATATGATGAATGAATCTTAGAGATATGAATTTTATGGTGAATCATGAATGAATTCTTATGATTCTATTCTATACCAATCCTTACTATTCTCAACCGCATTAACAAAAGCACCAAAACTTCTTTTAAAAAACTACTCTGACAAATTAATTGAATTCCAACCAGAAGACGGATCTCTATGAGATTTTTGCTAAAAGTATTTAAAAATACTGGAAATAAAATCTCCCACTTAAACTCCATTTCGACGGCCAGGCCTGATAAATATAAAGCCGAGAATATCATAAATAAACTTGAAAACCTAATTCCAACTTAATAATAGAAAATACTGGTTATCTGTAATATCGAGGCCTGATGGCCGAGTGGCTAACGCGCGGAAATTGCGCAGGTTTCGGTCTCAGCGGGCGCCACGGATGTTTGTAGTGGTTCGGAATCCACTTTAAACTGTAGGTCATATGACCGTAGAGCGTCACATAGCTCAATCAGACATCTTCTCACCCACATCAACCCCAAACTGTAAAGTGGTAACTTCAGCTCTAGGCACAGTGAGGTGGTGTGATGTAATAGTAATTATAATTGTTCGATAACTCAAATAAACACGATGTGGACTGTAATAATTTATCATTTATTAGGCAGTCATCACACTTTCGACAATGGTTTCATACACAACTTCTTTCCTAGGTTTTTCAAATTCGCAGTCACCCTGGGCCTTGCAATGCTGGCTGTTCAAACACTAATCCCCTTGAATCACTCCTCCCCTCAGAATTCTACAGAAGAAGAAAGAGAGGCACCAAGCTGGCTTGCCCAGCTTTTAACAGCAGAAACACAAAGCGAAAAATCCCGCTCTCCCCAACTTACAGTCTCCGCTCCAGCATTCACTACTACTGTCCAAAAAGCAAGACCAATTTTTAATTTAAAATTCCCGAAGAATAGAATTCCAATTTTGTTTTTCTTTTTAGTTGCTGGCAGTGTGCTTGACATCGGTGTGAAAAAGATCAAATAATCAGTCGCAAATAATTCAGGGTAGCTTGGAGTTACGCTAAGCTTTGTACAGAAAAGCGAATCCGGCGATTTTGGAATTGCTCCGATTGAATGAGCAAAGGACTTGCATTCAATTTGCGGAAACGTATAGAATATTGCAAAAGGCATTCGGTGAGCATTCCTATCGAAAAATACTTAAAAGGAGGTATAAAGAGTTCAAAGAAGGCAGAGAAAAGCATTGAAGACGAAGAGCCGGTCGACCATTAACCTTAACAGACGAAGCTCACGTCCAAAAAATGAAAGATTTAGTGCTTGCAAACCGTCGATTTACGAGGTAAGAGACCTTGCTGCTGATGTAGGAGAAAGGATCGGTCAATTCCATTTTGTGGCCTCGAACGTCAAATCATTGGTACCAGCACTAAACGCCAGCTCGCACTGCATTGATTCTTTTCGACTTTCGCCGAAAATGAAACCCTTGCTTTCCCAACCACCGTATTCACACCGTGCGACTTCTGGCTATTTCGCATCAGACCACTCCAGGGGTTCGTTTTGAATCGATTGAAGAGATTCAACGTGAATCGCCGCTCGCTTTGAAGACCCTCCCTGCCGATGACTTTCAGTGTTCATTGAGGATTGGAGAAACAAGTTGGCATAAGTGCATTGTGTCCGGGAGGGGATTACTTGGAAGGTGATGAAATACATTTGGAAGAATAAATAAAGGTTTTTGAAAAGATTGGTCTTATTTTTGAGCACAG
>BPLR01013744.1:0-34947 GCA_021605095.1 Caerostris extrusa | reverse complement strand
TTACGTATTGCTATAGAAAAATAATCAATAAACGTATAATGTCGGGATGGATGGAACGGGTGACGAAACCATTTCTATAGGAGGAGTGGTAAGAAGTGAAGTAAAAAAGGGTCGAGAATGGTATAGATATATGTAACTTATCTTCTAAAAATGAAGCCTTCGTATATAAAAATAACGGAGGGGGAGTATGAACTTAGTGTAGGTTGCATTGAGTCACGGTCTTCGTTGAAATAAGTCTTGTTTTTTTCCGGTTCAATTTTTATGTCATCCCTCGATACCGATTCCTTTACGCGCCATATAGATATATCACTTTTCAGAAGTTTGATAGAGAATGTAAGTATTTCTTTTTTGTTCAGATTGCGTATTTGGTTCTGTCTAGTTGCTGTAATCCGTTTCCGAATCTTAATGTTTCTTATACAGTATAATCAATATTTAGGCTAATTTTACTTACTTTCAGATTATTATTTTAATATATGTACATGTAAACATGTTAATTTCTACACATGCATACACCCAGGAATGGCTGGCGGGCTTGAGCCCCAAAAACTGAAAGTATCATCTGTATGACGCATTCATACTTATGTCCACTTTCTCTTATATATATTTTCAGCATATTGGCAAAAAGGTAAGATGCTATTGAAATCTTATGACTTTGGAAATAATTGTATTCTTTTCATCGACATTTCGATCAGGCACTAATGTATTGGACAAAGGATACAAAATCAGCATGGTGAGTTTACAGCCCGAGGTGCATTCAAAAGTGAAAAGCGGCTATAATTTAATTTAAACAACTCCAAGATCAGTAACTGATATTGTTGTTTCTTTGGATGGCATACATGCACTCACTGATTATTGTTCCTCGAATAGGTACTGGCTAAAAGGATTGATATTTTAAAGGGATGAATTTTTGAATTTGAATTCAAAAAGCCAGCTGGAGATATGCTGAATGTGTTCTATTGCCAAAAAGTGAGTTAGAAGAAACACCAGTTTTTCCAATCTGGTACAAAGTCGAGATTCATGGTATGTTTACAAACGAGTCAAAGCTCTAAATGAATAAAAGAGCTTCATAATACGTTTGTAGAAACTAATATTGATGAAAATGTTTCGTATATGTCCTACCAGTATATTGAAAACTGGCAGGTGAGGAATCTTGACACGATGAATTCAATGGAAATACACAAAAAGCAATGAATATATAATAGAATAAATGTCAAAAGAATAAGTTTGCATTTTCATCATGTGAGGAGTTAAACATCTCAAGTTGTCTACAAAATTCAATTTTTGTGTATTAAAACAGTGCAAAAATAACAGAAGCCTTTAGAGGTATTGAAAAGAAACAATAACCAGCTTGGAACAATGCTTGAAAACAGAAAAGTGGTTTTTAAAAAGAGACGCATTTCTGTCAAATAACAGAATGCTAGAAAATTAATAAAACTGACTATTAAGAGACCAGAAAATTTGAACAAAAGAAAGGAAGTAGCAGCATATATATCTGAAAATTTCAAATTTTAATTGCGATATTATTTTCAGCATTCAATTTTTAAAATATTTGCTTTTTTAAAAATGATGAAAATTTTGATTTTTTAAATAATTTTTATAAAAATTTATTTAAAAATAATTACGTAAAGTAATAAGCAAATAATATAAGTTATTAAATGCTTGCATGTTAATTATAATGCAAAGTTTAATTTATAGTCTTCAGTATAGTGTATTATGACTAAAGTTATATGAAAAATGATTTTTCGTTTTCTGACTTAAATTTTTGATTTGATCAAGTGATAAAATTTTAAAAATGGTTTAATTTAGTAGGAATATGTTAAAGTAAAAGATAAAAAATATAAAATATATGCATTTTTATAACATTTTTAGCAGTAAAAAACTTTTAAATTGATTTCTTTTTTGAGTTTCCATTTTTATATACAATAAAAATTGGTGTTTACATTATATTTTAATAAAAATATAAATAATACAATAATATATAAATAATATTTATATATATAATATAAATTTTTATGTCCACTAAAAATGCTAAGGTTTTTTAATAAATGCTTCAAATCATTTGAAATTATCTGCTGCATAAAAATAAAGCTATAAATATTTGAAAAAAAAAAAGAATTGAACTTTTTATAGCATAACGCTAATCTTTAAAATTCATAAACTACAGTATAATTTTTTTAGCTTTTAATTTTTTTTTTCAAAAAACTACTAAAGGGTATACAAAATCATATCGTTATAAATAGTGAAAATAGATGTTTCATAGAGTATAATAAAATATCTAATTAAAATATCGAAAATTGAAAAAGAAGTAGCATTTTTGAATTTATAAAAATTTATATTTTTGTGCATTTTTCATGTCAAAACTTTTTAATTACATTTAAAACATCAATTTGCAGTCAAAATTTATACATTAAATATTTAATTTAAGAAATGTGCTTTAGGGTACCGAGTCCTCTAAGAAGATTTTGCTGGTATTATTAAAATATCTTCCTATACTTCCAACTTAAAAATATTTGAAATATATTTTTCATACCGACGTTTAAATAATTTAAATAGCTTTTATCTTAACTTTTATTAAAATTTTAAGAAGTTATTCTTTTTTCCAAATTATTATATGATTATTACATTCATAAATAATCTATAATTTTCAATATATATTTAAATTGTTTTTCTAAATTTTTATAAAAATATGGATTGATAACGTTAGTTTATAACATATGGTACGCAAAACCAAAACACATAATGAAGGATTTGTAGATTTTTTACCATTATTTACTTTTCAGTTCTAAAAGTTTTTGAGAACGATGTTTTTAAATTAATATTTTGAACTAAAGAAAATTATTTTAAAAAATTATATTAAAAGAGATCAATACCATATATTTAAAATTTAAATGAGTATAAAGTAACTATTGTTATTTTTATTCCAATGCTCTAGAAATGAAATAACGAATTTTATCTGATTAATCTTTGAATACATCAGTAATAAAACCAATGTGGTTAAGATGCAAATAATTCTAAATCATAGTTTTTCTTAAGAAGTAATTTATTCTAATTGCTAATTTGAATTAATTGTTTTTTGTTAGTTTTGATTCAAATTTATGAATAACAATGGTAAGTAATGACATTCCTGAACATAAACAAATTCAATTTCGTAGGAATTTAGTAAATCCCCCAATAATTTCCATTACATATATTTATTAGGAAGAAGAAACCGAAGGAAACAAAATTTAGAGGAAATAATGAAAGGAATAAATACAGCGTGTAGACATTTATTCAAACAGAACTATATTACAATGTTAACGTATACACAATGGGCCTATGGTAACTAAAAATGAGCTATATAAAAGTTTGCATTGCAAGTCAACGATGTTTCGACAAAGGTGTAATCGACGATGGTGTTTTCAAAGGTAGTGAATAAGTTTGAGCAGTGTTCTCAAGCCCCTAGTTAGTCTTAATGACATTGAAGAGAGTTTGTCTCTGGGTGAATCGTCTGATATGTTAAATTCTTCAGTGTCTAGCAGAGGCGATTCGAATAATCTGTGCCTTAAAGTCTATTCTAAGGTTAAAATATACCTACATCACTTAAATCAATTGGCTGGACAACAACACTCGTACTTGGATCGCCAATCTTTGTGACTGCTAAATTTCGAACACGGTCCTTACTTTAAATTGTCTATTTAACTTTTTTTTTGTATACTGTAATACACCTCTATTCTGCAATATACAATTAAGCAGTTTACTCTAATTTTGCTTCACCTTTGTTGCATATAATCCTACATTAACAAATATATTACAAGCCAAATTTATCAAAAACCATTAAAAGTTTAACAAAAATGTCACTTATTTTTACATTTCTGCAAGTAGAATTTTAATATATTTGTATATTTTTTTTCTTATATTTCATTAGATACTGCTGAAGCCTTCAAATAAAAAACTTGATCACTCACATAGCAATGTGGATCCCCGAAAATATAACAGGAACTGAACGGTAACTGAATGAACTGTAACAGGAACTGAACGATAACCGAATGAACTGTAATGGGGAACTGAACGATAATTAAATGAACTGTAATAGAACCAAACAATAACTAAAAACTGTAATAATAGAACTGAACGATAGTTAATGAGCTGTAATAGGAACTGAACGATAACTGAATGAGCTGTGAATAGGAACTGAATGAACTGTAACAGGAACTGAACGATAACCGAATGAACTGCAGTAGGAACTGAATGCAACTAAATGAGCTGTAATAGAACTGAACGATAACTGAATGAGCTGTAATAGGAACTGCACGATATCTGAATGAGCTAAAAATAGAACTGAACGATAACTGAATGAACTGTAATAGGAACTGAACGAATCTGCTGCGATCAATGCCAACACCCCCGTCCCCTCACGCTCACTGATGCATGACATTCTTCTTCCTTCCACTGGAATCTCCAACATTCCTGTATACGGCAATATATTTTGATTTTCCAAAATATGTACAGTTTTGAAGTGATTAACATTTGAAACTGTACATGGAAACGTAATACTCCAATACTGATTCGGTTATCCATTCCAACCAATTTTATAAATGTTTTCATATCTATATTGAAAATTGACACAAAATTATTCAGAAAATTTTTGTTATAAACGTCATGGTATTAAATTATGAAAGAGACGATGAAACAAATACTTATTTTTTAGTAATGAGCTTTACACAATTTAATTAGTGTCATTTTTATGTTAGTTTTTTTTAATTTTATATTGTATTTAATTATTAATTGTTTTGGAGACAGTGAATTATTATTTGGTCGCTATGCATGCTGAAACCAGGTCCTTATATCTGATATTGATAATTTGTTATAATATAGAAAAATTTCTCACAATAATATTACATTTATATCAAATTTTTATAAACTTGATACAAATTTAATAAATTAATCAGATTGAAGGAAATAAATTTCAAATCTGAATTAAACATAATAAATTTGTGTCTTATTATAATGTGAATGCCAGAACTTAATTATTGAAAATTTATTACTAGTGAACACACTGAAGTTATTCTAAGTGCATTCCCCTAAATATTCAATAATTTTTATTTTAATCAAAACATAATATTATATTTATTTCTAAATTATCTATATATCGATTTATTGCACAATTTTATTTTTGCTCTATATCAAACATGTTTAAGCAGAAATATTATGGTGCTGCCATCTATTTATGGGACGAGAACTATATATTTTCTTCTACTGAATTACATGATATTTAAAAAAGGCATCTGATAAAAATATCCTTTTCCTTAAATGGTTAAAATAACCAATCTGGCAATCAAAGTATCTTTGTTCTTTAATATATGTCAGCCAAATGTAAAAAAAAAAGATGTGTAAAAAAATGTTATACTTTCAATTTAGCTATGTGATATAAAAGTTTATTTGATCTATATATTTAATATAGAGGTAATTTTTCAAAAGGAAAAATAAGAATAAAAGAATTTACCAAATATAAGTATATTTTTTATATTAAAAAATTTAATTTAGATTTAAGATAAGTATTTGAACTATCTTTTTCTTTCTTCGATAAAAGTTCAATGGTGCTGCCATCTGTTGTAGAGAAATAACTATAGGATTTGCTCTTAATTATAACTGCAATGTGTATATTGTTTACTAAAAAATATTTATCATATTACGCACGAATTTTTTTAATATTTCTTTATTCAAAATATTTATAATTAACTTATAAATTATTTGATTATGCAAATGATTCTAATATTTGCAACTAATTTAATAATCTTATAAAACTACAAACAATTATTTTTGGTAAATATCAAATGTACTTCTTTTAATACAAAATGTGATTCTGATAAATAATTAGTATGACATGCAAAATATATCAACTATCCGAAATAATTCTCAAATATAAATAATTCTTCAAAATTTTAGAAATACATAGTGACAAAATGGAATATGTAATATAATTTATAATGTAATTTACAGCGTACACACATTCTGTAAAATAAATAAATAAATAAATAAATAAAAAAATATATATATTATATGTATGACATATATATAATAGCAGAAATATATTTTTTAACAATTTCCTTTGAAAAGAAGTATTGTTGAGACTATACATTCTGTGAAGTGGCTGAGCCTTATATTTCTCTGAATATTTTTGTGCTTTATTTAAAATTCATTTGCATACTTGATTCAGTTTAACTTGACCATCAATAATAATAATAATACAATCATGTATATATTTATATATATACGTGTGTGTGCTTAAGCTCGCGTGTTTGCACGTTTGTGTATATATATATGTAGCAAGCAAATTGGAATCAACAGGCAGGTGTTCATTAGTGTTCATTAGTTTATACGGTCTCAATCTGCTAATGAACACTGTTCATTAGCAGATTGAGACCGTATATAATGACCGTGGATAATGAGCAGTGTTCATTAGCAGATTGGAGACCGTATAAAAACGAAGATGAATGTAAAGTAAATCATTATAGATAAGTCAAGAAATATTTGTTTTGAGAATGTGTAATGCATATTTAATAAGCTTTGCACAATAACTGTATTAAGAAGGTTCAGTTCTGGAAAATTAAGGAAGATTGTAAAGAAGGTGATAGTGAATGTGCACCTGAAAATTCAGTGATATAAGTTGTTTTTTGTGATGATTCTGTTACGTTAGTGTAACTAAATATACAGAAGAAATTTTTTTATCCTTATCAATTTCAAGTAAATTGCAAATACTATTATGAATTCTTCATCAGTAAACAGCTTATTATATTACATATCTCACAAACTATCTTGCAAATATTCCATATTAGTTACAAAACTGCTTGATGTTTATGTTGAGTTTTCGATTGTTCGTTTATTGTATTACTTAGGTATACTACTGTAACATTTTACAGAGAGAAGAGTTGTAGCATTTCGTTCAAAGGAGAGAGGAATGTATAACCTATGTTAATAACAACCCGTCACTCAATTTAAAAAGCAGACAAGCAGTATTATGGGTAATCATATTACACGCAATTAGTGTTTTATGCTAATGAGAACAACCTGTCACTCAAATCTGATAGACCTTCGACCTTTGAATTCGAAACAATTACAGATGGAATATGGACTACGCTATAAGTTGCAGCATGGTGATCGGTGATAGACCATGAGCTGAGGAAATGTTGACTCCAAGGAGAAGTGAGGGCAGGTAATCTCCTCCTCTTCTCGGATCTCTTTTTAGGGTGATTAGGAAGGAGAAGAAAGAGAGTTCTGCGATGAGTAGAAAAGAGGTGTTGTCTTTTAATCTGAATTGACTAACTAGGAGGGGAGTTTCCACCGGTTTTCAAAGTGAACACCTTGTGGTTTCGTTTATCACGCCTAGAGATACTCATTAAGGTTCTGTCGCAGATCACGTGTTTTGGATACGTTGTAGACTCGAAAACTCTGAAAATCTCCTTCCTTGGAATGCATAGTACTTGTGTATCAGATTTATATCTTTAATTTTCATTTCATTGTAAATAGATTTCTGTATAAATAAATAATGTTTGTAAATAAAATTTAAAGTGTCCCCATGAACCTGAAAGTGGCATTCTTCTTGAAGCGTTATAGGTCTAGCATAGGCCGAAACGTTACACTATTAATTACAAGAACGTATTTATTCATGTCATCATTTCTAATTGTGTTAACAATATTTTGTTGTGCATGATTTAATGGTAGTACATTTTAAAATAATATTTTTGTAACCTTTAATTATTCTAGGAAATAAGCTGACTATTTAAAAATAAGATCAAAGACACCGAGCTAAAATTCACATAAAAGTTATGAGAATTAATACATGTTTTCAAATGATAACAGTTTTGCATGAAATAGTGAAAAAGCTCACCTAATTCGTTATCCACCAGAAACGGCTGTCCATCTTCTCTTCTCCATTTGATGACCGGTGGCGGATTTCCGGTCGCTTTTACACGACAGTGTCACGTTCGAGTTCTCCCATGACAGTCACGTTCCTGTTAGTCATGTTAGTCACGAACTCAGGAGGCTCTAGGGATTTCAATGAAAGATTAAAACTCCTCATTTTGATTTATGAAAGGTATCTTAATGAAGATCACGAATTGCATGGCAGTTATCCATTAATTAAAGTAATATGTTATATTATTTAAATACAAAACTTATAGAATGCAGTGATATTTAAATGCTATGATGCTTTATGGCTTGGTTCGTAATAAATGATTTACTAAACTAATAATCAATGCCTATTCAAGGAAGGAATTCAATCGGAAAAGAATTTTTTGGAAGTAACAGTTTTCCAAAATTTTTTTGCAAATGACAATAAATAAAAATTTTTAATTTTTGTTAAAATTACAAGAACTAGAAAACGAACAAACAAATAACAGTGCAAAAAAATAGATTGCACTATTGTGATTATTTATTCTGTTTACAGAAATGTAAGTTAGCAATTGATGGATTAAAAAGCAAGTTTTGTAGACAAAATATTTATTTTATATTAGCAAGAAACTATATTTGTTTCCTGCGATATATATGAAATTAAACTGAATTTATCGTGAAAATATACACATACATTTTTTTAATTAAAATATGTCGATACCTAATTTACAAATTTGTACTCAAATAACTAAAACCAAAAAATAATAATAAGTAAAATAAAAATATATATATTTATTAGTGGATCCCAATTATTAATTTATTTTAAGTTTTTAATAATTAATAATTGTTATGCAACAATAATTCTAGATGAAAAAAATTAACAAATCATAAGATGTTATTTCTTTTGTTATTTTGTACATAAATGTTGAACAAAAATTGACAATTTCTTAAAACTTATATGATCAAAATTATCAATAATATATCGATCTTGATAATATGATCAAAATTATCAATATGCTGCAATAAAATACACATCTTTATAGAAATTATCTAAATCTTACTTAAAAGAAACTTTTCATTAGAAAAATAATGTAAAATAAAATTTTAAAATATATATATTGAAAGAAAATTACATAAATTTATAATATTTTAACAATATGTGACACTTGCAGTTTTTAAAATTTGTATATAAAATATTGTAATTCCTATAATTTCTTATTGTATAAGATTTACTGAAAATTATTCAGAATATTTCAAATAATTTTTTCAATAAGCTTAAAGAAAATATATTTATGAAAAGTATTTAATGATTTCAAAACTTTTCAGGTTTATGAACATATATATATTTACTATTAAATTAATTTCTAATTTATTTATCTTATTTTACCTTGTTTTTTGTTAATTCGTCATTCAAATATTAAAATATATATTTTTAGTGAAAAATGGTGCAAATTTCTATAAGGTTTTCGAATTCCTCAAAAACTCTAAATGTTTGTTCTTTATAAATTGAAAAATGTAATCTTTTTTATAAAATTACATAAAAAAATTATTATTTTGTTATGTGAAATATTAATAAAATTGATTTTACTGTAAGATGAATTACTTTTCTTGAAGCATCTCTGCCTTTAGTAAATCAAAAATTTTGTGGCGCCATCTATTATCCAAATGTTATATGAAAAAGGATTTATAAGAAGCATTTATAAGAAGTATTTGAGACTAAATATTTGGAAAATTATTTTAATGATATGAGGTTTTTTTTTTTTTCATTGCAAAGCTGTATTAAATATATTTTACCATATTTAAATATAAAAGCAATTCTAAATTTAATCTTATTAATAATTTATTAAAATATTTTCCCAACAAATTAAATATATATATATTTTTTTATTTTTCAAAAAAAAATTCTTCTTGTAAGTATTTATAACTAGCATTATACATAGTCTTCACCAAAAAAAAAATATTAAGTACATTTTTTTTTCTTTTAAGAAAGAGATACATAATAGATAAGAGTATGAGAAAAATAGAGGATATTAGAGAAAATCGAAGACAAATGTAATTCCAAAGATTACCGGGAAATAGACTAAAAAATAAAGATTATTGTTCAGGAAAATTTTAATAATATGCAGTGTAAATACTTTTAAAGTAATATTTCTAAAACTGCAGTTTGAAACTTTATGTTGGTATTCGTCTCGGTGCCATTCTAGCTCTTCAATTCTTTATCTTATTCTATGTTACATGTTTTAAGTTCTTAAAATTATTTTGCAGTAAGTATCTCATGAAACTATTTTAATGAATTTCGAAATACCACCATAATTAATTTATAAGATAATAAAGTATACTAGTTTAGAAATGGTCATTTTGATGCCTGTGACATTATTTTTATGAAAAAAAGCATCATTATAAATCAAAAATTGTTTTTCAATATTTTTTACATATTTTATGTTATAAAACTTTTTCTTTCATGCTATAAACATTTTTTGAAATAACTTCAAAGGATGAGCATTTTAAAAATAATTTAATAATTTATATTCTTAAAGTTTTTTTTCATGTGTATGTATATTGTTTGTGTTACATTGTCTTTTGTATAATTCGATGAAAGTATTATAAAAATATAATTTTTATTCGTTATAATTAAATTTAAATTTTAGTTTGTATTTAATATTTTTTTTTACTTTATTTATTTAATTAATTAATTTATTTTTGCTGTCGTTATTATTTTCATGCTAAATCATATCGTAATAATAATGTAATCTTATCAATTTAATATTATGTTCTTTTTTCAATTTGTTTTCTTTTATTTATTTCAATACTTTTTACAAATTTTTAAATTTTTATTTGTTTTATTTTACTTTTTATATTATGTTCATTAATATGAAAGAATATAACATAATATTTTATATAAAATAACATTTTATATAAAATAAATGGTAAATAATAAAATATATGTCTATTTTTACTTGGGTAATTTACGATAAAAAATTAAACTAATGCTTTATTTTTTTTTTTTTTTAGATTTTCTTGTCTGTGAATTTTCTTGTTTTTTTTTTTTTTTTTTACTTGTCTGTTAAGTATAATTATTATAAAATTTAAAAATTACAATAATCTATAATAGTAAAACAATCAAATTTCGATGTTCTTTTTTAATAATTTTATTATTTCATGTGGAACGATTCTTTAATTTAAATTATTATATTTTGCCAACAAATAAAATCCTTTTAATAATTACTTGTTAGAATAAATAAATTAAACATAATTTTTTGTCTGATATACAATTTCAGTTACGCTGCATAAAGAAAATAATTTTCATAAATAACGATGAAAGCATTCATATTATGAAAAAATAAATGAAGTATCAACAGCGTTATTATAAAATGTATACTATAAATTTCTAACTTTTACACATAAAATGATTTGGAAACATTTTAAATCAACGCAGATGGCGAATAGTATTGAATGAAAACAGTTTTAATCAACAATCCAATACATATATTGTTAAGGCCTGAAATAAATTACATGAATGAATAATTGTGTTGTAGCTAGCCGAAAATGCCACAGCAAATCACTGGCTACAACTTCAATAATTTAGACTAATTTAGAATATGCTGACGTATAGTCAATACGTCAATGGTTTTATGGCGTTAAATCGCAGTAAATAAGCCAAATTAAATCGCCGAAAATGATGGCAGTGGAGTGCTTTCTGTGTGTTTTACTAGTACTTAGCACATCGATAACCTATTTATGGTATGTAGTAGGAAGGAATGTATATGCATACATTAATGCATACAATTGGCATATGAATTATATCAAATATGCGTTGAGGTTTCATGGAATAAGAAATGATTTAAAGAAGAACTTAAATTTATAGATACTATGCAATACATATGTCTCTAAAATAACGTAAAAGTGCATTAATTTTCATATCAAAGACAAATAAAGAGCTTTATGTTCTGAACAATCAAAAATAATTTTTAAGAAAATTAAAATATTTCAAAATTTTAAATGTATTTAGATATTGCTAGTAAAAAAAACCTATATAAATATTTCACTATTTTTTTTCTAAATTTTTTTATAGTAATAGCAAAAAAACTACTTTTTAGAAGCACTACTTTCATAAACGAGTTCATTAGTAATTATAAATGTTTTGCTTTTTTCTATGACATTTCATAATTTTTATTCTAGTTTATCCAAACTAGTAATAGTACCAGCATTTGTATACATTAATATATTTTTATAAACTGGGAAAAGGAATTTTTAAGTCTAAAAACAAAAGATAAAATAAAATGAAACAATAATTTAATTTGTTTATAAAAAAGAAGGATTTCATTTTTAAAAACCACTGAAAAGTTCATTGCTAAGTATATCTGTTTGAATTGTGAATTCACTTGGTAATGTCATATTTGTGAATTAGTTCAAATAATAATCCACAAAATTTACGATTTCTTACACATTTCGACACATTTTTTCTGTATGTGCAAAGACCTGATAGCAAAATCCAAGACTACTGATGGCACAAAATGTACAAATATATAATATATGCAGATAACTGACAGTTTTTTATTGTTTGGGATAATTATATTTCATAGTTACACTGAAATAAATTATTGATATTCTCATAATAACAAAAAAAAAAAAGTTAAAAATCATGCTATTATTATAATTTTTTTAAAATTATATTTTATGGAAATTTTAACAAAATTAAAATAAATTATATTTTAAGATAGTGAATCAGTCAGCATAAAGTGTAGAGGAATATATGATACGTGTCAGGACCTAGTTATAAGGTCTGGTACGGACAATTACATTTCTGAGGTGCATTGGAATATCTTATTACTCATAAAATTATGGGTATAGTTTGTATTTTTTGATTTTTTGAACACTTTTTTGTGCCCTTGATTTTTCTTCTTTTTTTTTTTTTTAATTTTCTTCGTCACTTTCAACGTTTCTTATTGGTTTAATTTTTCTATATAAGCTATATGTTGTTTTAATTTAAAAATGAAAACAACTCAATTTTAAAAGCCGTACTCTTTTAGGAATAAATAAATATCTACATTAAGATAAAAATACATCCTACATAAAATAAGAAAAGACAAATTTTGTGAACCGATTTTCCAAAACAGTTCTTAATAAATAATTTATTTTAGCTTTTTGAAAGAACCATTGGTAAATAGTCTCTATATTTGGATTAATTGTTAAATTTAAGTGATGATTTAACTAATCAGTATTATCATTAACAGAAAATATTCATTCCATATTTTCATATCTCACACAATTAAACACTATTCTATCCATCCACCCATTTTCACTCTCTCATTGTCACTCTCTATCTCTCTTTCTCTCTTTCCTATTTGTTTAATTATAACACATTTCTATACGAACAGTCTTTATATAACAAATTTCTATACGAATAATTTTCTCTACCTAACAAATTTATATATTTGTGCTGAATTTTCTATATAACAAATTTCTATACGAACAATTTTTATATAACAAATTTCTATATACTTTAAAAAACAAATCAAATATATTTTGTCCTACCTAAAATAATGAAAGCTGAATTTCTACCAACAAAAATTCAAAACAAATCCGAACAAAGTTTCTTTTAGATTTATCCCAGATTTAAACAATTATCCCTAAGTATTCGCTATATTTAGATTAATTGTTAAATTTAAGTGGTGATTTAAATAATCTGTTATATCATTAACTAAAAATATCTATCTCAAAGTACTATATTTCAATTATATATATTCACTATATATATATATATATATATATATATAAAAATACAAACAGAGTGAGGAGGCAGTAAAAGTATAGAAGAATATATGATACGTGTGTCAGGAGCTAGTTTTAGGGCCTGGTACGGACAATCATATTTCTCAGCTCCACTGGAATATTTAAAAGGAAAAATAAGGAAAACTGAATTTCTCTGTGCACCAACAAGTCTGTACAAGTTCAAAATAATTCTGAACAAATCCAAATCAAGTTTGAACAAGTCCAAAACATGTCTGAACAAAACAGCTTTCTTTTTAGATTTTAGAAACAACCATCACTAAGTATTTCGTTATATTTGGATTAACTGTTAAATTTAAGTGGTCATTTAAATAATCTGTATTATCATTAACAGGAAATATCTATCCCAGAGTATTATATCTTCAAAATTGGATAGAATTCTATCCATCTCTCTGTATATATACACACACACACACACACACACACACACACACACACACACACACACACACACACACACACACACACACACATATATATATATATATATATATATAAGGCACTTTGATAGCAACAACAGAAGAAAAAAAAGCGACAGGCAGCATAAAGTGTAGGGATGTATGGTACGTGTAAAGAATTAGTTTTAGGTCTGGTACTGGTAACTATAGTGGAATATAGTTATTTTTTAACAAATAGTTTCTTTTTGTTTTAAAAGCTATTATCGATAAGTATTCGCTATACTTGGAATAATTGTTAAATAAAAGTGGCGATTTAAATAATTTGTATTAACAGAAATATCGGTCCTAGAATATTATATTTCACAAAAATTAGTTAAGATTCTATCCATCCATCCCTCTATCTCTCTCTCCTCTGTATATATACATATATGTATATAAATACAGAATATAGAAATATAGAAATACACACACACACACACACACATATATATATATATATATGGCATTTGATAGAAGCAACAGAAGAAAGAAAAAGTAACAGGCAGTATGAAGTGCAGGAATACATGGTATGTGTAAGGAACAAGTTTTAGAGCCTGGTACGAACAATCACATTCCTCAGTTGCAATGGAATAGAGTTTCTATAATGGAATATAGTTAACAAATAGTTTCTTTTAGCTTTTAGAAGAAATTATTAACTATTCGGTCACTTGAATTAATTGTTAAATTTAAGTGACGATTTAAATAATCTGTATAAAAATATCGATCTTAGAATATTATATCTCACAAAATTAGATAGGACTCTTATCCATCTCCTTGGTATATATAAATATAACACACACACACACACATATATATATATATATATATATATATATATATATATATATATATATATATATATATATAAGACACTTGATAGCAACAACAGAAGAAAAAAAAAAAAAGAGACAGGCAGCGCAAAGTGTAGGGATGTACGGTACGTGTAAGGAACTAGTTTTAGAGCCTGGTACGGACAATCACATTTCTCAGCTGCACTGGAATATTTTATTGATATCCTCGCCGCGATATAAAGCTAGTTATGGGTCCCGAGCGGCATTTTGTTTTTTACCAATTTTTATTTCTAAATAAAAAGAAGAAGAAAAACCTCTATTTTAAAAGACTTATGTTTTACTTTTAAAGTGCCCCGAATAGGGGGGGGGGAACAGAAGATAAGAATAATAGTAGGAGGGGGAAAAACGGTTTATGAAGAAAATGAGAACAGATATTTCGACTTAAGATCATCGTTCCGTGAATACAAAGTGGGTGTTTTTAAGGCTCAGGTGCGGCGTAATAAGATGCTTAAAAAAAGCGAACAGAAAAGAAGGCCTTTCGGTCTCGTCTCTCTGAAATTCTTCTTGCTAGGAATGAGAAAGGGGAATTTGTGCGGACTTAAAAGCTTCCTTGGTGTACATAAAAGTACTGTACTGTATGCATTCTTTTTTTTTTTTTTTTTTCAAAATGAATTTAAATTTTATGAGAGGAATTCTTAAATGAGCATTTCTGATAATCGATTGATACTTTCTTTTTTAAGTCTGCTGTTCCAAAAGTATCTTTTCGAGATAATTTTTATAACTTCAATAACTGTATAATTGTCATCTTAAAGAACAAAGTTTCGAAAATTATCTTTAAAACGTTAATGTATACATCCAAAAGTTATAAAAGATTAAATTAACAACAGATGTCTTATAAACATTTATGAATTAAAAATAATCCAATAACTTCAGAGTATATACGACTCAAAATTAAAATATTTTGCACAGCTTTTAATATTCGTAAAAATGAATTAATAAAATTTATTTATCATTACAGAATTACTAAGCAATACATTACTGGTTAAATTTTAGGTTGTAATATTGATATATTTCATAAATAATACGTTTAGTAATTGCAATTGTACTTCAAGAAAATTAACAAGAATGCAGTACTGTACTACATTCTTGTTGATGTTTTTTGAAGTACAATTGCAGAATATGAAGTACAATGCAGTACTGTACTGCATTCTTTTTTTTTTCCAAAATGAATTTAAATTTTATGAGAGTAATTCTTAAATGAGCATTTCTGATAATCGATTGATACTTTTTTTTTCTCGTGAATCTACTGTTTCAAAAGTATCTTTTCGAGATACTTTTTTTTTTAACTTCAGTAACTGTTTAATTGTCTGTAAAGTATAAACTAATAATAAAGAAATTTCATAAGAATAAGTAGAAAGTTTCATAAAAAAGAAAAAAGAAGTAAGTTTCATAAAATTAACTTTTAAAACGTTAATGCACACATTCAAAAGTTAGTGATATATATAAAAAATATATTAACTGCAAATGTCTACTTTTTCTTTCTGTTCCTAAAAGTATCTTTTCGAGATATATTTTTTTATTTTCAGCAACATTTTAATCATCAGACAAATGTAAACTAATCATAAAAGAAGAAAGTGTCAGAAAATTATCTTTAAAACGTTAATATGTACATCTAAAAGAATGTGATATATAAAAAATTAAGTTAACAACAAATGTCTATTATATATAATTATATATAATTATAAATTAAAAATTAATCCCTCAATTTCATAATATATGCATCTCAAAACTAAAATATTTTATCCTTTATTTAATTGTATTCATAAAAATGAATTAATATAATTTAATAATCATTACTAATTTATTAAGCAATGCATTGCAGGTTTAATTTTAATTTGTGATATTAATATATTTCAAGAAAATATTTTTAACTTCAGTAACTTTTTAATTGTCATATATTAACTAATAATAAAATAGAAAGTTTCAGAAAATTAACTTTAAAACGTTATTATATTCATCCAAAATTTAGTGATACATAAAAGATAAAATTAACAACAAATGTCTTATAAATAATTATAAATTAAAAATAATATCTTAATTTCATAGTATATACGTCTCAAAATTAAAATATTTTTACATTGTTTGTTAATGTGTTCGTAAAAATTTATTTATCATTACAGAATTATTAAGCAATTCCTTACAGGTTAGATTTTAAGTTGTAATATTGATATATTTCGTAAATAATGCGTTTAGTTATGATAATTTTACTTAAAATATATAATAAGAACTCAAAAGGTTTCCAATACTGTGGATATATTTTGAAATTTAAATTAAACTTTGTTTTTTTTTATTTTTATTCTATTATTAATTATTTAAATTTTTGATTACAAATTATGCTTCTTAATTCTACTGATTTGATTTTTTTCTATTGCTTTTAGGTCTAAATTTTTGAATAAAAGTACTGTACCTGGGGCCCATAAAGGTAATGTCCCGCATTCATTTTTTATTTCAAAATAAATTTAAATTTTAGGAGAGAATTCTTAAATGAGCATTTCTGATAATCGATTGATACTGTTCCAAAAAGTTTTTTTTTTCCAGATATTTTTTATTTTATTTTTATTTTCAGTAACATTTAAATTGTCAGGCAAATGTAAAGTAATCATAAAGAACAAAGTTTCAAAAAATAACTTTAATACATCCAAAAGTTAGTGCTCCAGAGTTAAATGAACAACAAATTTCTTATAAGTAATTATAAATTAAAATTATTCCCTCAGTTTTATGCATCACAAAAATTAAAATTTTTTTCTCTTAATTTTTTTTTTTTGTTCTTTTGAGTTTACTGTTTCAAAAGTATCTTTTTTGAGATAATTTTTTTTAAATTTCAGTAACTTTTTAATTGTGAGATAAATATAAACTGATGATAAAGAAGAAAGTTTCATAAAATTAAATTTAAAACGTTAATGCATACATTCAATAGTTAGTGGTATGTAAAAAAATAAATTAATAACGAATGTTATAAAAATAATTTTAAATTAAAATTAATCCCTCAATTTCATACTGTATGCATCTCAAAATTAAAATATTTTACTCTGATTTTAATTGTATTAGTAAAAATGAAATAAAAAAATAATTTATCATTGCAGAAATATTAAGAAATTCCTTACAGGTTAAATTTTAAGTTGTAATATTAATAAATGTCGATATATTTTTTTTTAACTTTAGTAAATTTTTAAAATAGTCAAATATAAACTAATAATAAAGAAGAAAGCTTTTAGAAAATCAACTTTAAAACGTTAATATATGCATCCAAAAGAAGTATATAAAAATTACATTAACAGCAAATGTATAATTATAAATTAAAATTAATCTCTCAGTTTTAGTATATAGGTAAAAAAAAAAAAAAAAATAAATAAAATAAAATAAAATATTTCAAACTGCTTTTAATTGTATTCGTAAAAATGAAATTATAAATTTTTTAATTATTACAAAAATTAATAAGCAATTCATTCCAGGCTAAATTTTAAGTTGAAATATTAATATATTTCGTAAATAATACGTTTAGTAATGATAATTGTACTTAAAATATATAATAAGGACTCAATAGTTTCCAATACTGTGGGTATATTTTAAAATTTAAATTAAAATCTAGCTTTTTTATTTTATTATTTATTAATTAAATTTTCTGATTATAAATTAATTTTTTTTGTTCAAATGATGTTTCTTAGTAAACAACTATCGTTCTTCAATTAACAACAGATATCTTGTAAATAATTATAAATTAAAAATGTTTTTTAAATTTCATAGTATATATGTCTCAAAATTAAAAATATTTTACACTGATTTTAACTGTATTGGCAAAACTTTTACTAATAAAAATTATTTACCATTACAGATTTATTAATCTACCCAGTACTATCAAATTTTAAGTTATAATATTGATATATTTCGTAAATAATACGTTAATTTAATTATTCTTAAAATTGGTATACATTTAGTATATTTTAAAATTTAAATTAAAATCTAGCTTTTTAATTATTTTATTTTTATTATTTATTATTTAATTTTTTTTTTATTATAAATTATTTCCTTGTTCGTATGATGTTTCTTAATTCTAGTTGATTTTTCTTGTTATATTGCTTTTTTGTTCTATATTCAGATTAATAAAAATTGCTAAGTGGGGAATCAAAAAATAATTTAATTAGATTAAAAGAAAAACCCATCAAAAAAATTATCGAATTAATATTTTAATTTAGGGCAAGTTAGATACTTTAGTCTTATATTATATTCCTTAAAGATTATTCTTTTTCTAATCAATTCTTTATATATTTTTTCATTAAAAATAATTATATTTTTATCACTACATACGACACTAAAAATCATTATTCGACTGGATTTAAAAATATTTGTAATTACAAAAGAAATTAATTTTTTAAAATTCAATTATTTTATTAATCATATTGAAAATTGTGTTAAGCTTATATGATACAAACGTTGAGTCCACTACAGTGTTCAAGTTAACTGATAAGATAGTTTCTAATTAAAAGTTGAATTTTATATATATATTTTTTTTTTATGCGGTGTGTTGTATAAAAAAATTGTTCCAATAAAAATGTAAAAAACAACTAACTAATAATTGTCTAACACATCTTATAAACATAGTATTGAATATTTATTAATTTATATTGCATATTTAAGATTAACATTAAGAAAATTTTTCTTATTAAAATATTTTTTTTTTTTATCTAAAGCGTATTAATAGTACTATTATTAATGCTATTATGTTATTATTAATGTTATTTTGTTATTAAATGTTGTAAGTAGTTCTTCAACGAAAGACTTGTGAGTAGACAGAGAATGATTTTAAAATCCAAAAATCGATAATTATTGAATACAAACAACGGTATTAAAAAGAATACAAGAAAATATAAAAATTCAGCACATTTTATATTTTCTAAAACGTATTAATAATAATATTATTAACTTTATTATGTAACTATTAATGTTATTAATAATTATATTTTCTTTATTATTATGTTATTATTAACCTTTGTCGAATTAATCAAAGTTTGGTAAGTAGATAAGATCTATTTATCGCACCAAAAATCGATAATTTTCAATACAAATTGGTAAATAATGGTATGCATTAAATCAAAGTATCCATTTTCATATTTTTAAAATAATATGGAAGATTTATTAATTTATATTCCAACATTTCCTAATGAAGATTAATTAATTAACATTCCAATACATGATTTATTAATTCATATTCCAACATTTAGAAAAATTTTCTTATTAAAATGCATGTCGTTTCTGTATCTAAAACGTATTCATATTTTATTATTAATATTATGTTATAATATGTAGCCTTGATCTCTTTTATCCACATTTGGGGAAAAAATATAGGTGGATAGAAACCAATTTTCCCTCAAGAAATCGATTATTTTGACAGCAAAGAGAACGCAAACAAGTTTGTCATCCATGATATGTACAGATATCAATCGCATCGAAAGTTCCGCCGCATTGATCGGAAATGAATCCGCGATTTATGCGTTCAATCGGTCCGAGGCCAATCGCCAAAATGTCCCCTTTAGTTGTTTATTTTAGGGCAGAAACCTCCGTGTAACCGATCTTACACTATTTGGAGAGCAAAGTTTTCCAATTAAACTTGTAATGCACAATAACGATTCCCTGGCAGTGAAATTTGCATTCGACTGGATGCTTGAGCAAACACTGTTGTGTGCAGTAGCGAACAAACGGAACGCGGCTTCAAAGCGTTGAGGACGGCCGGGGGCTTTTAAGTTAATTCCGACTTTAAAGATCGGGCCGAACATCTTACCCTTCTAAAAAATGAAACAAAATTCTTGCATGCACGTTGTAGTAAAAGATAAAGCAATAACAATGTTATAAAGTTTGATTTTAATTAATATTTTTTCAAGGGGAAGGAATGTGTTCGCTTGGTGTAATAAGGAAATTAATAGTGGTACACATGATATTCTGATGGGTAGAAACTTAAGTGTTACCGATATATCGTAGATATTATTTAATTGATCGTGAACATTTTTATTACATAGATGATGATTGAATTCTAATATCGTAAATTATTAAAGGCCAACAATGATGATACTAAATACTCAAAATAACATACAGGCATATGCAGCATACATATATAAAATAAAATAACTACATAACTGTACATGTAACATACATGTAACAGTTGTGTAATTATATAGAAGATAGTTATAGTATAGTTATATGAGTTATATAGTTATTACGACGTAAATGTGAAATATAGTGAAACACAGTTGCAAAAGGATAAAAACAAAAACAATGTTTTAAATTATTAAAACATATCGTAAAAAATTTAAATTATTACAAATATTATATTGTTTTAATATTTTAAATTATTAAAATTATAGATGTCAACGTAAAATATAAAAATAGTTGTAAGAAATAGTAAAAAATGTAGTTGTAAAAGGATAAAAAAAATAACAATGTTAAAAGTTTGATTTTAATTATATCTTTGCAGAAAGGGAAATAATTCG
This sequence comes from Caerostris extrusa, assembly GCA_021605095.1. Lineage (NCBI taxonomy): Eukaryota > Metazoa > Arthropoda > Arachnida > Araneae > Araneidae > Caerostris > Caerostris extrusa. The sequence goes on along the minus strand of BPLR01013744.1, from coordinate 13,518 downwards.
TTTTTGGTGTAATAAGGAAATTAATAGTAGTGCATTTATAGTATTATTTTGATTGGACGAACCAAGTGTTACCGTCATATCGTATATATTTATATAATTGATTTTTATAACAGTTTCAGTAAAAGATGGTGGTTGATTTCATATATCGTTAATTAATAAAATTAATGATTATGACCTAAAATATAAAATATAGTTAAAAATATAGTTGTAAAATATAATTCAAAATATAGTTGTAAAAGGATAAAATAATAACATTGTTATAAAGCAGCAAAAAATATCGTATATTATTTTAAAAAATCATATATTATTAAAATATAACTTAAATAATTTAAATTATTAAAAATATCCTAATTATTTATTTTCGCAATTTATTAAAAAATAGCTTAAAGCATTAAAATTAATAATGATGACGGAAAATATAAAACATAGTTGTAAAATAAATATATTTATAGTCAGATAAAAAACCAGTTTTCTTAAATAAATGAATCATTTTCTATTCAAAGAGAATACAAACATCCATCACATTTTTAAACATACTATTGAAGATTTATTAATTTATCTTCTAATTTTAGGATCGTATTAAGAATATTTTTAGTATTAAAATATACTTTTCTTCCTCTGAAACGTGTTATTCATATATTTTTTTTTTATTAGATAACCTTTATCTCTTTGATCCGTATTTGGAAAAATTTGTTAGTAGATAGAAACCGAACTCCCGAAATCGATTCTTTTGGCAGCAAAGGGAATGCAAACAAGTTGGTTGTCCCTGATATGTATGGATATCTAGCGCGCATCGAAAGTTCCGCCGCATTGATCGAAATGCATCCACGATTTATGCGTTTAGTCGGTCGAGGCCAATCACTTCCGTGTCCCCTTTAGTTGTTTGTTTTTGGGGCGGAAACCGCCGTGTAGCCGATCTTCACTATTTGGAGAGCAAAGTTTTCCAATTAAACTCGTAATGCGCAATAAGGATTCCCTGGCAGGGAAATTTGCATTCGACTGGATGCTTGAGCAAACACTGTGTGTGCAGTAGCGAACAAACAGCCGGGGCTTCGACAGCAGGAGGACGGCCGGAGCTTTTAAGTTAATTCCAGCGACTTTAAAGATGGGCGGAGCGTCTTACCTTTCTAAAATGAAACAAAATTCATTCATGCACGTTGTAAAAGGATAAAGCAATATTAATGTTATAAAGTTTGATTTTTAATTAATATTTTTACAGGTAGGATAGTATTCGCTTGGTGTAATAAGGAAATTAATAGTAGTACACATGACATTCTGACGAATAGAAACTGAATACTATTAATATATCGTAGATATTATTTAATTGATAGTATAAACATTTTCAGTACATAGGTGTTGATTGATTTCTAGTATCATAAATTATTAAAATAACGATGACAATGTAAAATATAAAAAAAAGTAATGCATAGTTGTAACAGGATAAAACAATACGAATGTTATAAATTACTGAAAAATATTGTAAATTATTAAAACTATATTAACGTAAATTAGTAGAAAATATCGTAATTATTTATTATCGTAAGCAAGTAAAAATAATTAAAAATATCGTTTTATAGATAAATATAAACCGAGTTTACTCCCAGAAATCGATCATTTTCATAGCAAAGAGATACAAACACGTTGGCGATTCATAAAAATACAATACATCAAAACATCCATCATATTTTTTGAAGCACACAATTTAAGATTTATTAATTTTATATTTCAATTTTAGGATCGTAATAATAAAAAGATTTTATTATCGATTATTTTTCATTCAAAGTGAATATAAACAAGTTGACTAACGGCGATGTACATAACATCAAATCCTCCCTCGTACTTTTTAAACGTACTATTGAAGATTCATTAATTTATATTCCAATTTTTATTTCAATTTCATTCCAATTAGGAAAGTAAAATAAGAACAATTTTAATATTAAAATGCATGTTTGTTTTATGTAAAACGTATAAATAAATGTTTTTGTATTGTATACCTTTTTATCTCTTTTTTATCCACATTTTGTAAAAATTGTAGGTAGGTAGAAGCCAATTTTCACTCCAGATATCATCATTTTTCATTTCTAAAGTGAATAAAAACCTAACTGGCTAACAATCCAATCAATTTTCCATGACATACGTTGCATCAAATCATCCATCATATATTTTTAAGCATTCTATTGGAGTTTTTTTTTTTTAATTTATATTCTAATTTTTAAGATCGTAACATTAAGAAAGTTTTATTAAAATGCAATTTGTTTCATGTAAAACGTATTAGTAATTCTTTTGTATTATATAACTTTCATCTCTTTTATCCGCATTTTGAAAAATAAGTATACAGAAACCGAACGACAGAAATCGATTATTTTGACAGCAAAGGGAATGCAAACAAGTTGGCCGTCCATGATATGTATAGATAGATATCGCATCGAAAGTTCTGGCGCATTGATCCAGATATGCATCCGCGATCTATGCGTTCAATCGGTCCGGGCCAATCGCCAAAATGTCCCTTTTAGGTGTTTATTTTAGGGCAGAAACCGCCATATAACCGTCTACACTATTTGGAGAAAAGTTTTTCCAATTAAACTTGTAATGCGCAATAAGGATTCCTGGCATTGAAATTTGCATTCGACTGGATGCTTGAGCAAACACACTGTGTGTGCGGTAGCGAACAAACGACCAGTCCAGGGCCTTGAATAGCACGGAGGGCTTTTAGGTTAATTCCCGCGACTTGAAAGACGGGGCGGAACGTCTTGCCCTTTCTAAAAATGGAACAAATTCCTGCATGCACGTTGTAAAGGATAAAACTGCAACAATGTTATAAAGTTGATTTTAATTAATATTTTTGCAAGGTAGGATAGTATTCGCTTGATGTAATAAAATGATTAATATTGACACACCTGATATTCTGATTGGTAGAGACTTAAATGTTATCGATATATCATATGTATTATTTGATTGACCGTAAAATTTTTCAGTAATATGATGATTGAATTCAATCGTAATATCCTTTATCGTTTAATTCAATATCGTAAATCATTAAAAATTTCATATGACGACCTAAAATATAAAATATAGTTGCAAAATATATTTAAAATACAGTAAAAATATAGTTGTAAAAGGATAAAACAATAAGTTATGAAAGTATTGTAAAAAATTAAAAATATCATTGTTTATTATCGTAAATTAATGAATAATATCGTAATTATTTATTATCGTAAATTAATGAAAAATATCGTATTTAGTTATTATCGTAAATTAATGAAAAATATCTTAAATTATTAAAATTAACGATGACGATGTAATATATAAAACATTGTTAAAAATATAGTAAAAATATAGTTACAAATGGATAAAATAATAAGAATGTTATAAAAGTTGAATACAAATAATTGAAGATCCATGAAATACACTACATCGAAGCATTCATGTCATATTTTTAACTTGGTATTGAGGATTTATTAATTAATATTAAATAGTAATTATTAAATAATGCTCATCATCAGCCAATATAATATACGACAATATATCTAATAATAATTATTTATAGTCCAATTTATGGATCGTAACATTAAGAACATTTTTCGTATTAAAATATAAGTTGCTTCCTCTAAAACATATTAACAATTGCTTTGTATTATATAACAATCATCTCTTTTATCTGCATTTTGAAAAAATATTTGTAATTAGACAGAAACTGATCTCCAGAAATCGATTATTTTGACAGCAAAGTTAATGCAAACAAGTTGGCCGTCCAATGATTTGTATAGATAGATATCGCATATGCATCCGCGATTTATGCGTTCAATGGTCGAGGCCAATCTCCAAAATGTTCCTTTAGTTGTTTGTTTTAGAGCAGAAACCGCCGTGTAGCCCACGATCTACACTATTTGGAGAGCAAAGTTTTCCAATTAAACTTGTAATGCGCAATAAGGATTCCCTGGCAGGAAATTTGCATTCGACTGGATGCTTGAGCAAACACTGTGTGTGCAGTAGCGAACAAACGGCCAGCCTCGGGGCTTCGACAGCGCGGAGGGCGGCCGGGGGCTTTTAAGTTAATTCCCGCGACTTTAAAGATGTGGCGAAACGTCTTACCCTTTCTAAAAGGAAACAAAATTCCCGCATGCACGTTGTAAAAAGGATAAAACAATAACAATGATATAAAAGTTTGATTTTAATTAATATTTTTGCAAGGTACGATAGTATTCGCTTATTGTATTAAGGGAATTAATAGTGGTACACGTGATATTCTCGTAAAATATATGGGTAGAAACTTAAGTGTTACCGATATAATGTAAATATTATTTAATTGACGTAAAACAGATTAAGCAATAGGCCTGTCAGATGTGCTCCCTTACCGCAACTCACTGTCGCCTGCGATTAACCTGGAGTAGAGAGCATGCATTGTGGACACCGCAACAGTGGTCTTGTGTGATGTTTTCCGACGAGTCCCGGTTTGGTTTGCAGTCTGATTCTCGCCGGACTTTCATATGGAGAGCGCCAGGTACCCGTTACCACCAAGAGAACACCATTGAACGACACCGTTACGGTGGTGCAGGATAGCTCGTTTGGGGAGAATTATTCTTGGTTCCAGAACTGACCTGCATGTTCAGAGTGTAACGATGACAGGCCACATCTATCGGGATGTCATTCTGGAACAACATGCATGTTTGTTTCGGGGCGCCATGGGTGCTGAATTTCTGTTTATGGATCACAACTCCCGTCCTCACCGTGCAAACATTGTAGACGAATGCCTTCAATTGGAGGATATCACCCGTATGGATTGGCCAGCATACTCACCGGACTTGAATCCAATAGAGAAAGTGTGGGATATGCTTGGCCGACGAATTGCAGCCGTCAACCCCCTCCCACAGGTCAACCCGAACTTCGGAGGGCATTGCTTGATAGTGGTGTAATTTTCCACAAGATCAGATTGATAATTTGATTCTCAGCATGCCTAGGCGATGTAAGGCCTGTATTGCATCGTCCGGGAGACATACTCTACATTAACCATCATACTAACCATTTTATACTGTTTTTTGTAGATAGGTTCTTTTTAAAATTTGCTCCAGGGAGTAAAAATCGCAATTTTTATTAATTATGTCAAACATATAGCATCTTTTTTGGTCATTACCTTTTTGTTTAATAAAATGACTTTACAAATAAGTCAAATTTGTTTTGCTTCTGTCTCTTTCTTTGCCTGAACTTCATTATCCTTAATTTATGGACATGAGTGTATATCGTATATATTATTTATTTGATCGTTAAAAATTTTCAATGCATCGATGATGATTGATTTCTAATATCGATTATTATTAGAATTAACGATGGCGACGTAAAATATAGTTGTAAAGGATAAAACAATAACAATATTATAATTTACTAAAAATATATTGTAAATTATTAAAAATATTATCGTAAATTATTAGAAACAGTGGTAATTATTTATTATCTCAAGTTACTAAAAAATAGCTTATTAATAATTAATTAATTTATATTATATAACCATCATCTCTTTGGAGAAATAAAATTATAGGTAGATAGAAACCGACCTCCAGAAATCGATTATTTTGATAGAAAACGGAATGCAAACAAGTTGGACTTCCATGATATGTATAGAATTTCTATCGCTTCGAAAATTCTGCCGTATGGATTGGATATGCATCCGCGATTTATGCGTTCAATAGGTCGAGGCCAATCGCCAAAATGTCCCCTTTAGTTGTTTGTTTTAGAGCAGAAACCGCCTTGTAGACGATCTACACTATTTGGAGCAAAGTTTTCCAATTAAACTTGTAATGCGCAATAAGGATTCCCTGGCACTGAAATTTGCATTCGACTGGATGCTTGAGCAAACACTGTGTGCAGTAGCGAACAAACGACCAGCCCCGGGGCTTCGACAGCGCGGAGGGCGGCCGGGGCTTTTTAAGTTAATTCCCTCGACTTTAAAGACGGGGCGGAACGTCTTGCCCTTTCTAAAAATGAAACAAAATTCACGCATGCACGTTGTAAAGGATAAAAAGCAATAACCATGTTATAATGTTTGATTTTAATTAATATTTTTGCAAGGTAGGATAGTATTCGCTTGATGTAATAAGGGAATTAATAGTGGCACACATGATAATCTGATTGATAGAAACTAAGTGTTACGATATATCGTAGATATTATTTAATTTATTATTAAATATTTTCAATATATCGATGGGATTCATTTCTAATATCGTAAATTATTAAATTAAACAATGACGACCTGAAATATAAAGTATAGTTGTAACAGGATAAACAATAAAAACGTTATTAATTAAAAATATATTGTATCGTAAATTATTACAAAATATCGTAAGCTACTAAAATATAGTTAAAAATATAGTAAAATATAGTTTTATGGATAGATAGAAACCTTATTTTCTCCCCAAATATCGAGAATTTTCATTGAATTAATACCATTTAAGGTTTATTATTTTACATTCCAATTGTAGTATTTTCATTGCAAAGTGAATACAAACAATTTGACCAAAAACCGATATACATAACATCAAATCATCCCTCACACTTTTAAAACGTACTATTGAAGATTCATTAATTTATATTCCAATTTTTTTTCCAATTTCATTCCAATTAGGATAGTAAAAATAAGAACAATTTAAATATTACAATACATATTGTTTTATTTAAAAACGTATTAGTATTTTCTTTTTTTTTTGTATGATATAACCGTCATCTCTTTTATTCACTTTTCGAAAAGGAACTGTAGATTGACAGAAACAGACCTCCAGAAATCATTATTTTGAAAACAAAAAAAAGGGAATGCAAACAAATTGGCCGTCCATGATATGTATAGATAGATATCGCTTCGGAAATTCTGTCGCATTGATCGGATATGCATCTGCGATTTATGCGTTCAATCGGTCCGAGGCCAATCGCCCAAATGTCCTCTTTAGTTGTTTATTTTAGGGCAGAAACGGCCGTGTAACTGATCTGCACTATTTGGAGAGCAAAATTTTTCCAATTAAACTTGTAATGCACAATAAGGATTCCCTGACAGTGAAATTTGCATTCGACTGGTTGCTTGAGCAAACATTGTGTGTGCAGTAGCGAACAAACGACCAGCCCGGGGCTTCGACAGCACGGAGGCGACATGGGCTTTAAGTTAATTCCCGCGACTTTAAAGACGGGGCGGAACATCTTACCCTTTCTAAAAATGAAACAAAATTCATGCATGCACGTTGTAAAAAGAATAAAACCATAACACTGTTATAAAGTTTGATTTTAATTAATATTTTTGCAAGAAAGGAAAGCGTTCGCTTGGCGTAATAAAGGAATTAATAGTAGTATACGTGGTATTCTGATGGGTGGAAACTGTTACCAATATATCGTAGATATTATTTATTTAATAGTGAAGCATTTTCATTGCATAGATGATGATTGAATTCTAAAAAATCGTAAATTATTGAAATTAACGATTACAACGGAAAATATAAAATATAATTGGTAAAATACAATTAAAAATATAGTTGTAAATGGATCAAATAATAACATTGTTATAAATCAATAAAAAATATTGTACATTATTAAAAAAATTACTGTAAATTATTAAAAAAAGTGCCGTAAATTATTAAAATATATCATAAATAATTTAAATTATTAAAAATATCGTAATTATCTATTTTCGTAAATTATGAAACATATTTTAACGTATTAAAACTAATGATGACGACGAAAAATATAAAATATAGTTGTAAACTATATATATTTTTTGTTAGATAAAAAGACCAATTTTTCTTTTTAACGAAATAGATAATTTTTCAATTCAAATAAAATGCAAACATCCGTCACATTTTTTTAAACATACTATTGAGGATTTATTAATGTATCTTATAATTTTAGGATAGTAGCATTAAGAACTTTTTAGTATTAAATTATACGTTGCTTCCTTTAAAACGTATTAATAACTGTTTTTTTTTTTATATAATCAACATCTCTTTTTATCCACATTTGGGGAAAAAAAAAAAACTGTAGATAGATTTAAAACCGACTTACAGAAATCGATTATTTTGATAGCAAAGGGAATGCAAACAAGTTGGCCATCCATGATATCTACTTATAGATTTCTATCGCATCGAAATTCTGCCGCATTGGTCGGATATGCATCCGGCGATTTATGCGTTCAATCGGTCCGAGGCCAATGGCAAAATGTCCCCTTTAGTTGTTTATTTTAGAGCAGAAACCGCCGTGTAACCGATCTACACTATTTGGAGAGCAAAGTTTTCCAATTAAACTTGTAATGCGCAATAAGGATTCCCTGGCAGTGAAATTTGCATTCGACTCGATGCTTGAGCAAACACTGTGTGTGCAGTAGCGAACAAACGGTGAGCCCCGGGGCTTCGGAAAGCACGGAGGGCGGCCGGGGCTTTTAAGTTAATTCCCGCGACTTTAAAGATGGGGCGAACGTCTTACCCTTTCTAAAAAGGAAACAAATTCATGCATGCACGTTGTAAAAGGATAAAGCTATAACATTGTTATAAAGTTTGATTTTTAATTAATATTTTTGCAATGAAGGAAAGTGTTCGCTTAGTGTAAATGGAAATTAATAGTAGTACACGCGATATTCTGACTAGTAGAAACGAAAAGCTGTTATTATATTGCAGATATTATTTAATTAATGGTGAAATAGTTTCCGTATAGATATATTTTTCATAGATGGTGATTGATTCCCTAATATTGTAACTTATTAAACGACGACGTAAAATATGAAACATAGTTGTAAAATATAATTGAATATATATAAATATAGTTGTGAATTATAGTAAAATATAGTTGAAAATATATAGGAAAATATAGTTGTACAATATAGTTGAAAATATAATAAATTATGGTTGTAAAAATTTAGTAAAATATAGTTGTAAAAGGATAAAAACAGTGGCACAAAGTTATAAAGTTTGATTTTTAATTAATATTTTTGCAAGGATGGAAAGTGCACACTTGATGTAAAGAGGAAATTAACAGTAGTACACGTGATATTCTGACTATTAGAAAATTGATGATGATATTCTAGTTAAAATATATATTCTAAATATTACCTCATATCGTATGTATTATTTAATTGATTGTAGAACATTTTCGGTACATAGATGGTGGTTAATTTCTAATATCGTAAATTATTTAAATTAACGATGACGAATTAAAATAGTAACTTACAAATTATTATTGCTATAAATAACTTTTCATTAATATAATGCAAAATACAGAGACTGTCAGACTAATATTTCATATATTTTTAAAATATCACAGGTTCTAATCTTGAAATCTTGAAATATTAAAATTAGCAAATACAAAAGTACAATCTCTTTTTCAATTATCCACAAATTAATGATAATGTCTCAAATTTTTTTTGATTGATATAAAATAAGTATTACTGATAAATCGATCAGATGATTATTTAACGGTTTTAATAGATTACAACTTGTAATTTTGTAACTTGAAATATCAAAATTGGTGGAGGAAAAGTATCATCGCTTTAGTCAAAAGTTAACAATGTGTAAGTATAAATTAGGATTCAAAAATTAATGCTTATACACAGTTAATCTTACAAAATGTAAATGAACCGGTCTCATGGCGGTTTTACCGGTGAAATAAAACGGTTTGTGCTGTAATAGATGATTTTGAAACATTTTTGGTAGATCCCTGCAGTTAATTCGTAATACGAAAGATTAAAATTATCGAATGCAGAGTTTGATCTCTTTGTTTAATGATTAACATAGTAATAATAATACAAATATTATTTCCATCAATATAAAATGTATTATCAACCAATTAAATCTAGTTCAATCAGACGTTATAAAAATTTTTTTGGTACATCGAAAATATTAATTTCATAAATGAAATATTAAAATTAGAGATATAGTATTGTACCTTTCTTCAATGATTCACAAATTAGTACAGCGAATTGGTTTCAAATAAAACATGATGAAGAATCCTTTGTGGATGAAAATGCTAATTTGTAATGTAAAATATCAAAATCAGCGACTACAACATTTTTTTGGCCACGGCGAGCATAAATCTTAAAGCCCCTAGTCAAAAAATCAAGTCAAGTCAAGATATTTTTGATAAATCTGTACTAACAATGAGTAAACTTTGTTTAAAACACTAAAAAGTAAAATAAATACAATTTTAATTTCATATTTCGATATGCTGAACAATGTAAAATAATTAATTTCTCTTAATATCCTTTTAGCCTAGTAAAATATATTAAAGCATTAAGTCTTTATTTTAAAAACGTATGTAAATATTTACCAAGAGAAGTTGTTTAATATTATGTAAAATATTTTTATTTCTACTTAAATATCTTTGATAAGAATATGAAAAAAAAAGTTTTAAATCTTAAAAAATTATTCCAGTTTATTCTAGTAAATAAAACTAACACAAATTAACATATTTCAATAAATCTTTAACCTCCTATTTAGCACACAATTATTTAGACTGTGTCTTCTTGATATAAAATTTCAAAAGTATGCTTTCTAATTTATTTTTAGAAATATTTAAGAGCTTATTTTCGAAACTGTCAAACTGACATATCCCTTTTGAGGTTTATTTTTTATAACTGGCAGTTATTGATTACAGTGATTAATTAGTTATGTGAGAAGAAAATGTTTTTATTTTTCTATGCATGACATAAGCGTGAAAGGTAAGCATTTTCTAAAAGACTATCACATACAATTTTCATAAGAAAATATTCATTATAAGTTAAAATGGGATTTTTAGATAGAACATTTTAATTAATTATTTAAATTGTTTTATTAAATAAACTATTTAATACAGGGATCAAATTTATTCTGGAGTCAGATCTATTCATTATGTCTAAAATGATATTACTTACACGATAAAAATATTTTTATATAACTAATAATACTAGGAAACTAAATAAAAGTTCAGTATTAAATTTTTAGGTTTTGTATTTTTTTTAAGCACATTGTATCAAAATAATACAAAAAGACGGGCAACAACAAGTTTTTTTCCATTTTAGTTTGAAGGATTTTTTTTTAAATGTGTATCAAAGAAATCTGAATACAAATATTTTTAGAAACAGTACTGAATTTTTATATGTGCTTAGTATTAAAATAAAGTTAGTAAATGTAAAATATCATCAACAAAAATAGTCATTTCTGAAAAATAGGAAATTTGAAAATGCATATAGAAATGTTAATAATGCCATAATAATATAACAAAAAATATTTAAATAACGACAATTTCAATTAAATTTGTTCAAAGTTTCTGTAATATATAAAAAGCCAAATCCTATTAATTTATATAAACCCATTTAATCTTATATTCAGATAAAAAGCTTTCAATCAGTAAAAATTAATTCCAAACAAATAGCTATTTAATCACCAAATAATGATTTTAAATCATAATTCCTAATATTTGCCTATAATATTAAGGAAGGTGTTATTTACAATTTAGCATTGTAAGTAAAACAACAAAATTAGTGTGAGTACTTATGGCTTACCAACGGGGATACGTTGTAATATAATATTCAGTTATTGCAAAGTAGTAATAGAAAAATCATAAATACTTTTTAAAAAGTAGCATACATGTACTAATAAAAAATTTATAAGCTACGCCTTTTTGTGATGCAAACTTTAGTGCATTCTATGCAAAATTAAAATTTTATTTTATTCAGTCTGTTGAAATCATATCTAAAAAGCATTTAATTTCTTAATACTGCAATTGAATAAGTAAAAAGGAATGCTTATTTTGGTCTTTGCATAGTAGTGCTATCAAGTCAAGAAATTTACAAAAATTTACATCACTCATTTTCCACGTAAGAAAACAACACTTATTACCAACATATGAAATCTTTAAATATATATAATGAAACTTGAATGATATATATGCATGTGACCCTAGTAAACACATACATCTTTTTTAGAAAAGGGATACACGATTAGAAGTGGCTCCGTAAAGGAAAGAACAAACTTTCAAACAATTTTCTCAACAGCCAGGCGCATCGTGTCAACTGGATATCCGTCCCGCAGCGATTTTTGACTTCTCTGGTCGGTAACCTCCGCGCATCGAACTTCCTATGTTATTTTCGCTCTTATCAATAGTTTCCAATTTCCAGTAACCGTGTTTTCATTTACGTGAGCCCCTAGTTGATTCAATGCAGGATTGTAAAATGGATCGTTGTTTCAGTGCATGTATCGTTAATGGTAGCAATTTCCGTGCACTCGCTGTCACATATTTCTGCACAAATTTAACTCGAAAGAATACTTTAAAGCAACAACATTGTAAATAAACAAATGTCCTGTGGCCATACCCTCAATTTAGTCTCATCTCGACGCTACATTCCAATACAAAAATGCATGTCAGTATGTCGTACCATCCCTAGAAACACACACACACACGCACAAATACATTTATGTGTCTTTAAACAATTTGTATAAAATATAAATTTAAAATCTGTGAATGTGTAATTATAATTTACAAAAAGTAAACAGCAAAATATAATATGTAGTGCTTAATAATAACAAATTGTTTAAACTTTTAAGTAAGTATAAAAAAGTATTCCATAAGACATCTTTTCTTAAATTTCTGGTAACAAAATTTTATTACCATCATCTTTCATTTCTTTTTTAAATATTAGTAGTCCCTTTAAAATTTGACTAAACAAAATTTATGAAAGAAATAAAAATTAGCAAATACCAACAACATCCAAATGTCCAGCTTGTGTTTTTAATAGATTCGTACTCGATTTGGCATATAATAGTAACCTGTGTCATTCTGTGTCACATTCTTAATAAGTGCAGATACTCATGAATTATTGAATGTGTCACGTGTATTCTTAAGAAGTCTCTTTTCCTTTGAATACGTTTGTTCCTATGGACAATTGATCCTAACCACCACACCCCATGAAATCTAAAATATATTTGGAAAAAAATATTAATACATTTTCATTTATTTCAAAACACTTTTTCCAGTATTATTTTTACACTTACTTACAATTGTAAATTACATTTCTCCACCTGTTGTAAGTATCGTTTACTATGGTTCAACTCAAATAAATAATTTTATTTGTAAGCAAAACATATTATTTATTTGAAATGGTCCTAACTTTGACATAAAAATTTGATGGTAAATTAAATTCTAATATAAAAAATTAGTGAGTTATTTTACTTAATAAATATTTCTTACCAACATATTATATGTTTTCTCTAATAAAATATAATAATATTCATTAAAAAAATGTATTGATAGAGAACAGTATGATAAAATTGCTCTTTTAATTTAGAAAACTAAAGTTCTTTACAGAATTAATTTTCCCAAAGTTTAAAAAAATTACAAAGAGTCTGATTTAGAGTATTAGGAAGGAGTCTGAAATCTGGGAGGCTTTTATTGAGTGTTTAACAACTTAAAGGGTATTTAATTAATATGCAACCATATATCATTCATACTTGATAACATATGTTTAATTTCGAACTACATAATTTAAAATTTTTATTTACTATAATATTTTCCATTTCAAAT
>BPLR01013743.1:0-15543 GCA_021605095.1 Caerostris extrusa | reverse complement strand
AACCATATGGTTTCACACTTAAAATATGTAACGTAATTAAAAATACCTTTAAAGTAATTCCATTTGATAATAAGTAACTCAAGGCTTAATAAAAGTAGTTGTTCAGAATAACACGCGCATTTTTTTTTTTGGAAAATGTTGCACATGTAGGAGATTGGAAAGGAAATTACAATTATATTTTATAAAACTTTGAGTAATAAATGTTGCATTAATAAAACTTTTTGCAAGTATGCCTTACCAAATGGACTTTATTGATTTATTGTTCCTAAATGGTTTTGAAAATTAATGATAACAATATATTTTGAGAAAAAATTAAAAAATCCTTTTTCTCGATTTCTTTCTAATTAAAATAAATAAGTCTTGCTTAACTACCATAAATACATTTGATTCCCTTTTAAAAAAATTTAAATTTAATTTTGTTCTTTTTCACAGGCTAATGCATGAGTAACTACCTTAATCAACATCAAACACACTTCCTGAAATTGAACACTTTGATAAATGATTTTAAATAAAAATAATAAACTTTTATATCACATAAATTCATACAAAATAGAATTTTGTTGTGTGATTTTTATAAACTCATTAAACTAACAAGTCTACATACATATACACAATACATGGGCCGAAACATGGGTCTGAATGGCCGAGTGGCTAGCGCTCTGGATGTTTGTAGTGGTTCGGATCCCACTACAAACATCCCACTTAAACTGTAGGTCCCAGTCTGGTTTGGTCTAAAATGTTGCACAATGACAGTAGAGCGCCAAACCAAACCTATACACAATATATATGTTTTGATATAATTTCTGTATATATTTTGTAAAAATTAGAAAATGTTTTCTTAAAACATACGTAAAATTTTATTTTATTTTTATTTAATTATTTTTGAGTATAATCTTTAATAAAATAAACATATCTTAAATTTCAAAGGTTTATGTTTCATAGAAAAATACATTTCAAATTAAATTTCCAACCCTTTACAATTTTTAACATTTTACAATTTTTAACACTTTAAATGAAATTTTTAAATAATAATAGAAAAAAAAAAAAGAGAGAATACAACAAGACAAAAATTCTATTCAGAAAAATACTCGATGAGCAGCAGTGCATAAGAACTGGAAAATCTAATCGAAATGTGTAAAAAAATACAAACGAAAACCAACTTATCCGCAAATAACTTGCAGCTGAAAAGTTGAATAAAACAAACAAATTAGTATTTTTCCTCTTTCTTTCCCTCCTGCCGGGTATTTTTTCCCTCCGTACTGATATAGGGAATATTTTGTTACGTGCTAAGTTGACAAATTGCTGGCAGCTCAACTGGGAGCTTATGGAAAAGGTAAACCTTTCGGATCAAATGGTGGAGCAAGAATAAAAGAATTTATTCCTTATTTGTACCCTATTTCTTCTACAGGAACTGTATAATTTTTTTTTGGGGAAGCCATAACATATGTTTCCATTTCGTTGCCAAAAATTCCATTTCATGCTTGTAAAAGGCTAAGAATGGGGAAGAGAGATAGGGCTTCTGTGTACAGATACTTAAAAAGAACGTTTTCTGCTTGTGAGAGGGATGAATGAGGAGTTCTGGCTCGCTTTTTCAAGTTGCTTTGTAGTATGAATGCTGCAGATAAAGATAGGGATTTCGTTGTCGACCATTTCTTCAACAAAGAAGGTTCACGTAAAAAAAAAATCCCTCATTTTTCTGCTTGGAATTTGTGAAACAAACTTTTTTGGTTGAGTTGTTAAGTAGTATATTATTATATATTTCTATACTGTATTATGCATATTGAAGAGATGTTATTAAAAGTATTTTTAATGTGCTCGTATGCTGATATAGAAGAGTGTGTTCATTTATAAAAGAATTTATTTAGAATTTTTTACGTCGCAGTTACAAAAAATATGCAAGAAATGATTGCACAAAAATTTAGTGAATATTTATATTTTAGCTTATTTATGATATTTCCATATTTTCTTATGTTTTTTTGTAATATGTGTTGAAAAATTCAAAACCATTTCAATAATTAATGTCTATAAATAAAAAAATGAAACAAAATTTTAGTTCATTTTACATATTCTTTCAATATATCGACATTTATTTCACTTCGTACTAAGTTGAGGTCATTAATTTCAATTATGAATTAGTTTTTAAAACAATTCTTATGAATAAAAAGTCTGTGATTGAAATCTGAAATTGCAATTTTTTTGGCGAAAAGAATGCCAGAAGTCTGGATCAGACTGCCGTTCTTAATTCCCTTGTAGACTCCAAAGCCTTGGTAAAATATAAATCTTTGATTCCATCTAAGATCAAAACTAAATACCAAATTACAGAACTAAAAATGCCGACAGTAAAAATAGCTACTACCATCACAAATCGAAGGAAGAAGCACCACAAAAATATGAAAATTTCTGCTGATGGCTTTAAAAAATACCGTAAATGTGGCAACTAACTTGATATCGAGCTGACTCCTCATCATCTCTTTGATGACCCAGCTGTTTCCACCATGCATTGTCTGGACCATCCTTCTGAACATTATTTATACTCCGAGCTGGCAATCATCATAGACAATATTATTCGGGATCACCACAATATTCGATTTTCTTGTGCTCTTCAGGAGATAAAGTAACAACAAAATTAATAAAAATTGTAATAACTTTATTAACAATTTGACGATGATGCATTTATGATTACTGGTTTACTTTTTTTAATACTATAAAATAAATAATAAACAATAGATTTATAGGAACGAAAAAAGTAATTTATGGTAATATTCTTTAAGGAATTCCCTAAGCATATATTCATTTATTTCTTCAATTATCATTGGTATTAGGCGATTTATTACTAGGTTATGAACTCAAATTAAACTAATTATCTTTTCAAAAAATTTACTAATTTTCAATAACATATTATTGTGAACAAAAATATATTCATCAAGGATTATTCTGACAGATTTTCCATTTTATAACATTCTTTTAAAATAAAGATGTTATTTACTTGTATATATATATGCTAATAGTATGTCAAATATAATGGTTTATGGTAGTCAGATCCTTTCATAAAGGTGGCCTTTCACCCACCATTCTGAAGGCTGCATCCTATTGACGGACATCCATTAGCGAGATCATTTAGATGGGTATAAAGAACATAAATATGTTTCATCATGTGGGCATTTCCTTTTACAGGAGATAATAGTTACAGTATTGTGAATGATTTATAAGGGTAGATTATATTGAGGAAGGTGAGGAACTGTTCATTCAATTAATATTAAGGAAAGAGGCTTTATGATAGCTGTCCTATGCTCGCGGGAGAAGAATTACCCTGAAGTCTCCCACTGATTCTCAAATTTTCGCTACACTAATCATTAACGAAATCGCTATTATAGATTAATAAGCATTCATCACGAATTTATCTTTTGTGTAGACATTCATTTTGTATGGTAAATAAAATTTTTGAATTATTATTTTTCAAAATAATGAATTAAGGATCTTTTCAAAAGTGAGAACATAATTCAAATCTTCTTTTCATTGGCACAACAATCCCATGTTGGACCAAGGCCGTCTGCCTACTGGCAGATTTAGAAATAAGAAATGTTTTTCTTCTTATAGGATAGGGTTGCCAACCCTACGCCTAACAGTCATATGAGACCGGGACCTACGGCTAAAGTGTGGATTCCGAACCCCTACAAACCACCATGGTACCTGTGGGACTCGAAATCGCAACCTGCGGTACCGAACACCAGAGCGCTAACCATTCATCAGAAGACATCACAGACTTAAATATAAAACTCTATAGCAAGTTATCAAATTAAAATGACTATTATCCACATATTTATAAAATATAGTAGAAGGCTAGAAAGCAACCACATATAATTGCTTTGTTAGGAATATAATTTAAATTTACATATTATCAGCATTAAAAACTGTAATTTTTAAAATACAATTAAATTAGATGAACTGAATATAAAATCAAAATTAAAAAAATAAAGCAGAGCTATTAGCATTTATTTTTAATAACCAACAAAAAACGAGTCAAATGCACCACATGCTTAAAACATGATTAAATCATCAAACTTTTAAAACAAAACTTTTGAGTCTCAAACAGATCATCTCCGTTGCCAACCCTCACGATAACGAACAAAAATAACTCCCTTTCTACCTTTTACACCAGCTCTAGTATTACAGCCTCACTCCGAGCTAATTATAAGAGGTCTATTAGCATCAAGACTCTTCAATTAAAGCCTTCCACTAATGGAGCAGGCTCGCAGAAAATGTCACTCGGTTGTTATTCGACGCTACCGTTTAATAGGAGATGCGCCCTCTGAATAAAGATTTTTGATTAGAATTCTTGATATTCTTCTGGATCCTCGTCTGGATCGTGGTAGCAGCAGTTTACCCAAGGTATATGATGTAGTTGACTTGGAAATTGGATTTGAATCAAAAGGGGGCGCCTTTTATATGATGTACCAAAGTGTTTCACCCTGAGGTTTTAATGCATTTGTATTTTATCAGCGTATTTATTTTTCTTGAAATGCGTTCCCTCTTTCGATAATAGCTGAATGGCTAAATATGATTAATTAATGAAGTGATGATGATTATAAAAGATCATTTTACATGGCTATTATGTAACCATCTAAATGTAAAAACACTCTAGTATGTTATAGATATTTTGTATGCTATAGGTTATAAGTATGCAGTTTTATCAGCGTATTATTTTTCTTAAAATGCGTCCCTCTTTCGATAATAGCTAAATGGCTAAATATAATATTATTAATTAAGTGATGAGGATTTCAAAAGATCATTTTATATGGCCATTGTATAAACATCTATATGTAAAACGTTCAGGTATGTTATGGGTTACAAATATTAAAAACAAATGTTCTGTATGCTTTATTTATTTATTAATTTCTTGAAACACAAAACATGCATTGAAAATTATAAAAAAAAACGATTAAATGAAATTGAATAAAAAGCAGTTGAAAAAAAAAATAAATAAGTAAACATTTAAAATGATTTAGTTAATTACATTAAATTTTTATATTTTTTCAATTTTGAACCCCTTTGAATTTAAAATTAAAAAAATATATAATGTATTCCCTTTTGCTTAAAATCCTTGATAAAAAGTTTATTAATATACTTTACGATACTGTCAGTTAAAAATTCTTTCGGTTAAAAATTTCTGAAAATTATTAATTATTTTAGCGGCAGTAAAACCTTATATAACAAAGATAAACTTTCAAAAATTTGGTCTAAACAATTTTTCCAAGATAATTTAAAAATTTGTAAGAAACATTGAGAAACTAAAATTATTGTAAGATTATATCTTCATCTTCGAACCTGAAAGTAACCATTTTGTTTCATTTTTAACACTTAAATTAAGATTTTTTTTTTTTATAATATACATTTTTTTTTGCATATTTATTCTAACTCTTTTAGATACTGTACTTGAAAACTCTTTTCATAATTTGCATAAGCTTAAAAAATATATCACTTTTTATTATCAAACAGTTTATCGCTAGAAGCAATATTTTGTCCTAAATTATACAATTATTTATCATGTATCATTGTTTACATTTTATAACATTTATTAATGCGACTAGCTTAGATTCTCTAGTTATTTGAGATATTTTAGATCCTTTTAGATTTCTTTCTTGAAAAATCTCTTCTGAATTTACGTCAGTTTAAAAAATATATCACTGTTTATTATCAATAAATCTATTGCAAAAATAATAGTTTGGCCTAAAATATACAAATATTTATCTTTATTTACGTTTATAACATTTATTAATGCGGCTAACTAAAAGAACATAAATATTCCTGATTTAATAAGAATAAAGGTCAACCATGTCTTCCCGAAACAAAATATAGCCAACGGGGAAGAGTACAAGGTTAATAGATCCTCCTTTCAAGAAAGGGGTTGGGCCCTCACGTTAGAGGTTTTTTTCCTTGAGACATTGGAACCGATAATGGGAGAGGAAGAAATAGAAAAGGGAATGTGCGAAGTGGAGTGAAGAGTTCTAGGCAATATGGAGAGTACAAAGTCCCTTAAACAACCTGGCTTTTTAAGATGATTTTGTAAATATTTGTTATATAATTTTTGTGCCGTGTATTAAGCGTTGCAATTACGCAGTGCTGTCTTAGAAAATTTTAATAAATACGACAGCTAAACGTCTCTTATATTAGTTAAAGAAATAATGCAGTTCTACCCTGAAATAACACTGAATAAGACCACACGCATATTCGACCTTAACTTGTAAGATATTTCTTGAAATAAAAAAATGGTAACATTACATTCGTATTGAAATTAACTAACAATATTTAAGATTCAAAATAAATGAAATGAAATACACAAAAAAAAAAAAGTTTTTCTAAGATCTTAAAAGTCTTAATTCCTCCAAGATTACTAAAAGTTCTTTAGTAAAAAAAAGAATGAAGTCACAGCTTGTATGAAATTTCTGTACCGTTCTGGCTGGTACACGGGGATTAGAATGATGAGCACGTTCAAACCGAGAAATTAAATATTATAAAGAGGTGGTATTAAATCGCATAAAGTACAGTTCGCTGGATCAGAAGTGCCGATTCAGCTCAATTTAAATGGAAATTTCAGCGCTGGCGACACTAAAGAGATCAGAGGATCCCTGGAGAAATTTAAAATTATTATAGCCAGGTATAAGGAAATATATTATCAAAGAAATGGTCCAAAATTTTATTTATTTATTCTTCGTGAAGTTTTAATAAAATACATAAAGTCTCGAAATTAGGAAAAAGACGGAATATTTTAGTTTAACTGATTGTTTGTTTAATATTTTTTTTTTTTTTTTTTTTTTGTAAAACAAATTGTGATTTATATTTTAAAAGTTTTTTTATTAAAACCCTAAGAACAATTATTTCTATGTATAAAATGACAAATATATTTCATTTTCAAGAAATAAATTCTTTCTCATATGTGTATTATTCGAAGGAGTTAACAAATTGATTTAATAAAATTTCATTTTATAATTTTCGTATTATATTTTGAATTTAATTAATAATAAATAATATATAAATTGTGATTAATAAATAAACTTATTTTTAAAAGAATTATATAAATATTTACAAAAACATTTTTTTTTTTATTAAATGCTATATTCTCTTAATAAATTTTTAATGAATATATTGCTGAATAACAAAAATCTGCACACATTTATTAATTTAAGTATATATAATATCCAAGTATTAAAATATCAGCAGTTTAATAATAAGAGGAAATCTAAAAATAATTGCATTTAGATGCGATCATAAAAACGTATTTAATGAGAAACGAAATTTTATCACATCTTTATATATTTTTTTTTTTTTGTATAAATAATTAATATTAATAAACAAATTAAGAAAATTTAAGAATTAAACATTTTATTTTTAATTGATGATATATTAAAAAAAGAATGAATAAGTAAATAATCATGGGATATTTCTAAATTATGTATAAGTAAAACATTTAAAAAAAAATAAGCATATTCATTAAAATTTTAATGGTAAAACCATTTCCAACTATACGCTATTTGAGAATGTTGCTAATTTAAAAACATTTTTACATTGAGTGACAAAAGTCATGGGAAACCTCTTAATATCGTGTCGGCCCTCCTTTCGCCCGCCGAAGTGCAGCAACTCGACTTGGCATGGACTCAACAAGTCGTTGGAAGTCTTCTACGGGAATATTGAGCCATGCTGTCTCGATAGACGTCCATAATTGTGAAAGTGTTGAAGGTGCAGGGATTTTGGGCACGAACAGACCTCTCGATGATGTCCCCATAAATGCTCGATGGGATTCATGTCCGGGCGATATAGGTGGCCAGATCATTCGTTGGGATTGTCCAGAATGTTTTTCAAACCAATCGCGAACAGTTGTGGCCCGGTGACATGGCGCATTGTCATCCATAAAAATCCCATCGTTGTTTGGGTACATGAAGTCCATGAATGGCTGCAAGTGATCTCCAAGTAGCTGAACATAAGATTTCCAGTCAATGTTCGGTCCAGTCGCACCAGAGGACCAAGTCCATGCCATGAAAAAACAGCCCACACCATTACGGAGCCACCACCAGCTTGAACAGTGCCTTGCTGACAGTTTGGGTCCATGGCTTCGTGGGGTCTGCGCCACACTCGAACCCTACCATCAGCTCTTACCAACTGAAATCGTGACTCATCGGACCAGGCCACGGTTTTCCATTCATCTAGGGACCAACCGATATGCTCACGTGCCCACGAGAGTCGCTGCAAGCGATGTCGTTCTGTCAGTAAAGGCACTCGAGTCGTTCTTCTGCTGGAATAGCCCAAGAAAGCCAAATTTCTCTGCACAGTTCTAACAGACAAGTCCCTTGTACGTCCCACATTGATTTCTGCGGTTATTTACGCAGTGTTGCTTGTCTGTTAGAATTTACGACCCTTTGCAGACGTCGTCAGTCTCGGTCGTTAAAGGTGGGCGGACGACCACTGCGCTGTCCATGGTGGGATGTTATGCCTGAAATTTCATACTCTCGGCACACTCTTGACACAGTGGATCTGGGAATGTTGAATTCCCCTAACGATTTCGAAATGACATGACCCATGCATCTAGCTCCAAATAACATTTCGCGTTCAAAAGTCTGTTAATTCCCGTCGTGCGGTCATCATCACGTCAAAACCTCTTCACATGAATAACTTGAACAGAAATGAAAGCTCTGCGAAAGCACTGCGCATTTATACCTGTTCTACGCGATGCTATTGCCATCTGAAAATTTCCATATTGCTATCCCATGAGTTTTTGTCACTTCAGTGTATATCTATAAGGAATCTCAAATCTAATCACGGCGAAATAAAAAGTGTTTTTAATTTAAGTTACCTCTAATAATGAACAATATTATTAATTCATACACTCATGTCCATAAATTAAGGATAATGAAGTTCAGGCAAAGAAAAGAGACAGAACCAAAACAAATTTGACTTATTTGTAAAGTCTATTTATTAAACAAAAGTTATAGAGCAAAAAGGATGCTATATGTTTGACATAATTAATAAAAATTGCGATTACAAAAAACAGTATAACATGGTTAGTATGATGGTTAATATGGAGTATGTCTCCCGGATTGCAATACAGGCCTTACAACGCCTAGGCATGCTGAGTATCAAATTATCATTCTGATCTTGGGGAATATTACACCACTCATCAAGCAATGCCCTCGAAGTTCCGGATGATAGGTGGGAGGGTTGACGGGCTGCAATTCGTCGGCCAAGCATATCCCACACATGCTCTATTGGTTTCAAGCCCGGTGAGTATGCTGGCCAATCCATACGGATGATATCCTCAATTGAAGGCATTCGTCTGCAATGTTTGCACGGCGAGGACGGGCGTTGTCATCCATAAACAGAAATTCAGCACCCACGGCGCCCCGAAACAAACGTGCATGTTGTTCAAGAATGACATCCCGATAGGTGTCGCCTGTCATCGTTACACTCGAACATGCATGTCAGTTTTGGAACCTAGAATAATTCCTCCCCAAAGAGCCATCCTGCACCACCGTAACGGTGTCGTCCAGTGGTGTTCTCTTGGTGGTAACGGGTACTTAGCGCTCTCCATATGAAAGTCCGGCGAGAATCAGACTGCAAACTAAACCTGGACTCGTCGGAAAACAACACACCAGACCACTGTTGCGGTGTCCACAATGCATGCTCTCTACTCCAGGTTAATCGCAGGCGACAGTGAGTTGCGGTAAGTGGAACACATCTGACAGCCCTACGAGCATATAGACCAATGTGCCTAAGCGTCTGTACACGGTCTGCCTTGAAAGTGTCGTACCGGTAGCTGAAGAGAGCTGACGAGACAGGTCTGATGCTGTGCTCCGTCTGTTTCTTTTGGCAGTAACTGCTAAATACCGGTCCTCATTCGGCGTTGTAACTCGGGGGCGACCTGTGCTGTAACATCTACTCACATTACCATCATCTTGGAATCGTTGGAACCATTCCTTATACCCCTCTCTTACACTCGTCATTGTGACGTACTATCCGCGCCATCTGGTGGTTTTTCTGTAATTTGCATATTCTTCTTCAAGAGGTGTGTGATAATTCTACACATCTGGTGAAATTTTTATTTTAGAGTTCAATTTCTGTGTGATTCTGAATTATCCTTAATTAATGGACATGAGTGTATATTCGATATTGAGGTAATACCTGTTATCATATATCTCAAAAAATTTTATTTGTTTATTAAAGTTCAAAATACTCCATTTTCAAAATTTACTTTCATTTTTTATTATTTATAAAATGCAAAAATCCACGAACATACGCTAGTTTCTCAGAGAGAATCAAAAACTATACCCGGAGTAGTAAGAGAACTTTCAAAGTATTTTTATCGTGCTTTTATAGATAAATAGAAAGACTAACTTTACGATTCTTTGAAGGCAGGTTAAAATAGTTTTCAAAACGGTTTCTAAAATCTTTTTCTGAAACTCTAGGCATGACATAAACGTTTCTTTACTTTTTTTTTTTTTTATGAAAATATCGTTCTATTCAAATGTAATAGTTATGGAAATCATAGAGAATATAATTTTTCCTAAAATATGTCTTTATTGAGGTACTCATAATCATTAAAAAAAAAAAACAAAAGTTATTGCTTTATCAGATACATTCTTCAGTTATACCCAGCTTCTATTATTTATTCTTTGAAAAGTATTGCTTCAGAAAATTTTACGGCGTCTAATATTTACCAGTAAACGGAAATAAAAAAATCCACCATGAAGTATTTCAACTGCAATAAATATCAAACTACACAGCACTGGGGAATACTGGTTGACAGTTGAAGTGAAAGAAAAATGATAAAACCTTATGTTACATTTCTCTGCCTTCTATTTAATACCACTTCAGTTACTGTTATGGAATCAAGCAAAGAACAAAAACAAAAATGGCGACTTCAAAGTTAAGTTCATAAAAGTTACTGCATGGGTAGAGCTAAAATATCACCTGCGAGTTCCTGTGTTCTTTTTCATATTTTTTTTTTCCACCTCTTTTGCGCTTACATTTCTAAAGTAGAGTCACATGGCAAAATGAAATAAACGATTATAAACAATTTTTTTTCCACGTCTGCCATCTCGATGATTCTTCTGACGCATTCAGCTTTTATTGCGTCATGTGACAGAAGACAGTAGAGTTACAATGCGAGAGGTATTTGATAAAATAGTGCCGATAGTGCAGAAGAAATGCTGCTTATAATTTTTTTATCTTATTTTATTGTTTTTATTTATTTATTTATTTTTGGTGACGATTTGATTATGCTCTTAAAACACATCATATTTTTTTATGACTGTTCTAGAAAACGTAAGAAAGACCTTTTGGGAGGGAAAATCTTTGAGAGGAAAGATGGTAAAAAATATGTTGTTAGCTGACAATAAGAAGGTAGAAATATGTGGTTTCGTTTTGAATGGAAATATGTTTTATAGGTTTTCCTTCATTTGTATGAGTTGAGATTTTTTTATATAGCTCAGTAATAAATAGCTGTATAAGAAGTTCTCTGTTTTGCTACATCTGCTAATTAATAGATTTATATTTTAAACTTTTTATCAAGGAAAATTATAATATGCAATGAAATAAAAATAATAATAAAGGTTTCTCCATTACAATTGTTCATTTGTGGTGCTATTTTTAAAAGCTGGATGACATTAGATTCTTTTATAAATTTTTACACATTTGCATTTACATCTTTTAGCACATGTTGTGCAGCAATAATATTTCTGACCAAATCCGCAAGTATTTCTTGGAATAGCGCCAATAATGGTGAAAAGTTGCTATTCTTTATTTTAATACTTATTTTTTTTTGATGGGGATAAACGTATGATTTACACAATTTCTCAGTGGGAGCTAAAAAACTACACCCTGAGTAGTAAGAGAACTTTCAAAGTATTTTGATAGTGCTTTTATAGTTAAATAAAAAGAGTAATTTTACGATTCTTTGAAGACAGGCTTAAATAGTTTTCAAAATGGTTTCTAAAATCCTTTCCTGCAACTCTAGACATGACATAAAGATTTTTACTTTTTCACGAAAATATCGTTCTTTTCGTGTAATAGTTATGGGCAACATAGGTAATATAAATATTTTCTAAAATCTGTCTTTTTTGAGGCACTCATAATCATTATAAACAAAACAAAAGTTATTGCTTTATGATATTGATTCTTTAGTTATATTTTCTTTTATTTATTCTTTGAAAAGTATTGCTTCCAGAACATTTTATGGCGTCTAATATTTACCAGTAATCGGAAATAAAAAAATCCACCGTGAAGTGTTTCAACTGCAATAAGTATCACACTGCACAGCACTGGGGAAAACTGGTTGACAGTTGAAGTAAAAAAGAAATGATGAAACCTTATGTTACATTTCTCTACCTTCTATTTAATAAATACCACTTCAGTTACTTTTATGGAATCAAACAAAGAAAAAAAAAAAAAATAAAATGGCGACTTCAAAGCCCAACATAAAAGTTACTGTATGGGTAGAGCTAAAATATCACCTGTGAGTTCCTGTGTTCTCATTGTCATATTTTTATTCCCCCTCTTTCTCGCTTAAGTTTAAAAAAACATTTCTAAAGTAGAATCGCTAGATAGAATGAAATAAACGGTTATAAGCAAAAATAAAGATTTTTTTCTTCACTTCTGCCATCTCGATGATTTTTCTGACGCATTCAGTTTTTATAGCGCCCTTTGACAGGGAGACAGTGGAGTTACAATGCGAGAGATGTTTGATAAAATAGTGCCGATAGTGCAGAAGAAATGCTGCTTATATATTTTTTTATCTTATTCCATTGCGTTTTATTTATTTTTTATTTTTGTTGAAGATTTGCTTATACGCTTAAAACACTTCATATTTTTTTATGACTGTTCTAGAAAAACTAAGGGAGATCTATAAATAGGGAAAATCTTTGAGAGAAAAGACGGTAAAAAATATGTTGCGAGCTGACAACAACCAGGTAAAACTATGTGAATTGTTTCATTTTGAATGGAAATATGTTTTATAGTATTTTCTTTCATATGTATTAGTTGAGATGAGTTTTTTTAATATTGCTCAGTAACAAATAAATGTTTTAGAAGTCCTCAACTTTGCTATATCTGTTGATTAATAAATTTGTATTTTAAACTTTTATCGACTAAAATTACAATATACAATGAAATAGAAAAATAATAAGCTTTTTCTATTTCAATTGATCTTTTGTGGTGTTTTTTTACAGCAGTTAATGACAGTAGATTTTTATACATGTTTTTTACATTTGAATTTACATGTTTTAGCATATATTGTACAACACATAATTTTCCTATTAAAATCGGCTAATATTTTTGTGAAAAAGTGCCAATAATCGTGAAATGTTTTATTGCTTATTATTTTTATTTTTTACCGTGCTTTTATAGTTAAATAGAAAAAAAAGTAACTTTACGATTCTTTGAAGACAGGTTAAAATAGTTTTCAAAATGGTTTCAAAAATTATTTCCTGCAACTTTCGACATGGCATAAAGATTTTTACTTTTTTTCGAAAATATCTTTCTTTTCGAATGTAATAGTTATGGAAATCTTAGAGAATATAAATATTTTCTAAAATTTGTTTTTTATTGAGGTACTCATAATCATTAAAAAAACCAAAAGTTATTGCTTTATGAGATAGGTGTTTCCAGTTGCCGAGTTTCTATTATTTATTCTTTGAAAAATATCACTTCTAGAACATTTTATGGCGTCTAATATTTACCAGTAATCGGAAATAAAAAAACTCCACCATGAAGTGTTTCATCTGCAATGTATCAAACTGCACAGCACTGGGGAATACTGGTTGACAGTTGAAGTAAAAGGAAAAGGATAAAACCTTATGTTACAGTTCTCTACCTTATATTTAATACCACTTCAGTTACTCTTATGGAATCAAGTAAAGAACAAAATACAAAATGGCAACTTCAAAGTCCAACATAAAAGTTACTGCATGGGTAGAGCTAAAAATATCACCTGCGAGTTCATGTGTCCTTTTCCATATTTTTATTTTCCCCCTTTTTCTTGCTTAAGCTTATAAAAACATTTCTAAAGTAGACTCACTAGGTAGAAGGAAATAAACGGTTATAAACAAATATAAAGATTTTTTTTCCCACTTCTGCCATTTCGATGATTCTTCAAACTCTTTCAGTTTTATAGTGCCCTGTGACAGGAGACAGTAGAGTTACAATGCGAGAGGTATTTGATAAAATAGTGCCGAAAAAAAATGCTGCTTATAGTTTTTCTTATCTTATTTCGTTGCTTTTTATTTATTTATTTTTGTTGACGATTTGCTTATGCGCTTAAAGCACATCATATTTTTATGTCTGTTCTAGAAAACATCTTTGAGGAAATGATGGTCATTGGGAAGGAAAAATCTTTCGTTTTGAGAGAAATGATGGTTGTTATAAGAAATTCTCAACTTTTGAACGATGGCTCATTAATAGATTAATATTTTAAATGTTTTAATCAAGTAAAATTATAAAATACAATAAAATAAATAAATAATAAACGTTTTTCCATTTTAATTGCTCTTTCATGGTGTTTTTTTTGTGCTTTTGGTACAGGACTTAATGAGATTAGATGTTTTTAGATGTACTGTACACATTCAATTTACATGTTTTAGCACATGTTGTACAGCAAATAATGTTTGTGGTACAATCGTATTTGCATTTAATAAAAAAAAATAGTATTTAAATAGTATAGTAAAATACTAGTATTTTATAAAAAAGCGCAAATAATGATGAAATGTTGCTTTTCTTTATTTTATTGCTTTTTTGTTATAAATATACACATGTGCCATATGTATAATGTTTTAGCGCGAATCAAGAACTATACCCAGAGTAGTAAGAGAACTTTCAAAGTATTTTTACCGTGCTTTTATAGTTAAATAGAAAAGAGTAACTTTACGATCCTTCGAAAACAGATTAAAATAACAAAATGGTTTCTAAAATCTTTTTCTGTAACTCTAGAATATGGCATAAAGATTTTATTTACATTTTTTCGAAAATATCTTTCTTTCAGTATGTAATAGTTAGGGAAATCATACAGAATATAAATTTTTTTCTACTATCTGTCTGTATTGAGACACTCATAATCATTTAAAAAACAAAATTAATTGCTTCATGTTATAGATTCTTCAGTTACTGCATTTCTATTATTTACTCGTTGAAAAGTATTGTTTCTAGAACATTTTATGGCATCTAATATTTACCAATTTTTCAACTGCGATAAATATTAAACCGCACAGCACTGGGGAATACTGGTTGACAGTTGAACGAAAAAGAAATGATAAAACCTTATGTTACATTTCTCTACCTTCTATTTAATACCACTTCAGTTACTCTTATGGAATCAAGTAAAGAACAAAAAAAAATGGCAACTTTAAAAGCCCAGCATAAAAGTTACTGTATGGGTGAGCTAAAATATCACCTGCGAGTTCCTGTGTTCTTTTTCATATTTTTATTCCCCCTCCCTTTTCTCGCTGAAGCTTAAAAACATTTCTAAATTAGAGTCACAAGGTAGAATGAAATAAGCGGTTATAA
>BPLR01013742.1:0-57727 GCA_021605095.1 Caerostris extrusa | reverse complement strand
TGCAGATAGATTTTATTAAACCCTCAAAGTATTTATTCTGTGATTGACTGTGGTGGATTGAGTGTAATTCTTATATTAAGTGGGATTATGTTAGTGCCTACTGTTTATTACCAAATGTACTGATTGGTTAATAAATGCAAATTTTGAAATTTATGTCGATATTATTTTGATCTTAGTCATTGTCTCAAATATATATATATATATATATATATATATATATATATACATATTACCACTGTGAAGTCTCGGTCTATTTTAGAACTATAACGTCTTCAAGAAGAGGGCCAGGTTCTGGGGGAACACTTTAATTTTTATATAAAAACATTAGAGCAAATTTAGATTTCTGTACATATATTTACATTATATATATATATATATATATATATGTATATATATTTACAGAACTCTATTTATAAAGAATTGAATTTTTGAAATATGAAACCAGATTCATAGATGCAGTTCCCTTCCAAGATCAGAGATTTTCAGAGTTCTCAAGTCGAATCTCGGCGCTTGAATTTATCACAATGCATGATACGAAACCACAAAGGGTTCACTTTCTAAAAGTGAGGAATCTCTTGGCCTGTTCACTTTCAGAAAAAAGTGAAAAAAACACTTCTTTTCGACTTGTTGCAGAAGTCTCTTCTCTATCTCCAAAAATCTTAGCTCAGCTTATTTAAATATTAATCACTACAAGTAAAAATATTTATAAGAAAACAAAAAGCCGATAATCATTTTTATTATTTGTTTGAAAATTTTTTATTTACTTGCTTAATTTTATTTATCGTAAGTTTTGAATTTCATTACTATATTTTCCACTTTGTATTCTTTTAAAAATGTTATTTTTTTCCAAATGTTTCAACACATTTTACTTTTTATTATATCTTCGCAGCAATATTCCATGATATTTTACTTTTATAAAGTCTATGTTTATGTTATAAATAATTATGTTTTGCCTTTAATCTTACGGTCGATATAAAACAAATAAAAAAACCAAATAGGAATATTTACAAGCGCAGTTTATTACTAAAAGGTTTTTATACGATATATTAATTTGGAAATCAGAATCTAGACCATCCTCCATTTCATTTAAATGCCATTAAAATTTAAATAATACAATTTCATTTTGCTTTTAATCAAGCTATTTTATGCATTTATTGATCAATT
Source organism: Caerostris extrusa (assembly GCA_021605095.1). Classification (NCBI taxonomy): domain Eukaryota; kingdom Metazoa; phylum Arthropoda; class Arachnida; order Araneae; family Araneidae; genus Caerostris; species Caerostris extrusa. The sequence goes on along the minus strand of BPLR01013742.1, from coordinate 56,563 downwards.
AATAATGCAACAGCATAAAAAAATTATTTCATATTACTTCCTTTGAGAAACGAGCTTAATTAAACATATTTGAGTGTTTCCATGAAGCAGTAATTAAATTAGCTTTTCTCGTAAGTAAAGCTCTAAATTTAATAACTACTTAAAAGTATTCGTCTATGAATAATTCTGGTGTAAAATTTCCGTATTAACTCCTTTCTTTCAGAAAACCTTAAACTTTTATTAAAAACTTTTGCAGATTAATGGGTTTTAAAAGAACGGGAGGAAACCTAGGCATATTACAGTTTTGGCAAAATAATTTTCAAAATTTCTTTACAGAAATATTTTGGCAATACAATAAAAGACAAAAATGCTTTGTTGAAAAAAATTTAATTTAATAAATTTTAGTTTAGAGTAAGTTAGTTAGAAATTAGTAAAAATTAGTAAAAATTAATAAAAATATTAATTAGTAAAAAATAGTTACCAGCAAATGCGGATGATAAATAAAATAATTCAATAATAAATAAAATAATAGAGAATTTTTTTGATAGGATTAAAATGTTATGAAACTAAAAATAACGTTTAAATTTGAAGCATAGATGCCTTCTCAAAATTCAGTTCACGGGGTTTGTTATTAAATGCTACAAGACTATTTTCTGAGTAAGAATAAACGCTTAACAAAAGGTCAAATATAATGCGCAGATAACATGCATATGTTATCTGCAGGTAACAAAAACATACCCAGCGACTAATATCTTCAAATATATTAAAACTTGAAGAATAAAATAATTTGACTTTTCAATGACAATCGCATATTGAAAAACATTCGACTAAATTATTTTGCACTTTCGTTTACGGACAACTCATGATTAAATTACTTTGAAAACAGGTTCATTATTATTAACAGCAAATTGCAAATTGCAAACATCTCGTTGCTCGACTATCCATTGCGGGATACACGAAATGCCGGGAATTTTAGAAACTGTCCGCCAATCATACTTAGACTTTACCAAGCATATATTATGGTTGGTAGTCGCAATTTTGAGCATTTATTGCAAAACACTTAATCAAAGAAGTACTTTGAAATGATGATGCAGATAAACAATGGTGTTTTTTTTCATGTCCCAACTCGTCACTTTTAACCATATATTCCTACACAAAAAGGTTGTTTTTGTAAGTTATATCACCCTTTTAAAGCTTGTCCCATGATCATTGAATCACTCTCTGTCTCTCTCTTTCTATATATATATATATATAAATATATAATATATATTAATAATAACATACTTCGTACAAAGTATAAACTATTATTTTAATAATGTTTTGTAATTGAGGAATAAAAGTAAATTCTGTAGTAATTCATTAACTATTTATATGTAGGTTACAATTGCTCCTTTTAAAGATATTCATTACTATACATGTAATATAAGAAAGAGTATATATAAGAATCACGTCTTATGTAATAGGCAACTGTTTCCTTAGATTTATATCGTAACCTATCATTTTCAATTTAACAAACTCGAAATAAATTTTTAGTTTATTGTTATAAAGCGTTTACTTGAAAATGGCAATAAATATAACGTGTTAACTTATTTTTTAAACACCATTGGGAGATTAAGCGAGACTTTTCATTTTGCGCCTTCCCTGTTTGTAAATACAAAGTGTTTTATCTTTCTTTATATTTTAAAACTGACAGTTGTTTTTAACAACTTTATCTTTCTGGAAGACGTATTCATTCTAATGTTAATATAGAAATATGGAATCTTTGCGCCTTTAAATAAGTTTTGACTGGAGAATTATAAATTTTATTTCATTATTTTGAAGTTTTATCCATCATCCCTTAAGAGAAAGTCAAAATATTTGGAATATGGCTCGATTTTAAGGTGAGACATAGGAAGCACTTTCAATTCTTTTAAGTACAACTTCCGTATTATTCACAAAGCTTTAAGTAAGCATTTAAAAAGCATATGACTTAGAGATCATGGATACATAATATTTTATTCATCTTCTGATTTTATAAATTCCATTATAATCTTTTGAATCTTCAGTTTTCGACAGAGTTATCTAACTTAACACTTTTAAAGGGAAGCTTGTATTTTTAATTTTTTTCTTTTAATTTACTGATTGAATAGTTAATGCAAACTGTGCCCACACTGTAACATATACTAGTTGGAAGAAATTAAAATATTCTCTATAGAAATTTGAGATATCTGGTTTTTTAAATCTACAAAATTTTATAAAAAGAAAACGCTAAAATATATTATTTTTTTGTTTTAAAAATTAAAATACTCTGAGCAAAATTGAGATGAATATGATAAACAGCAATTTATTTTTTTGTTTTCACACATTATTTTCAAAACAATTCTTCCTAGAATTGTTGCTTAGTACGACGATAAAAATCATGTGGAATGATTACATCTTAAAGTTTATTTTTGAATGTATGAAAGATTGCAGTTTATTTTTAAATATTATTCATATCATATAATTTTTTTTCCATTCTCCGTAACATGTCTAACGCCATTATCATAAAATATATTCAGTATTCCAAAAATACTTCAGTAATTCAATAAAAACTACTGCTGAATTCAAAAATATTGAACTCTAAGTGATAATTTTTAATTAAAATAAGAAAGTATAACATGATCCTACAAACAGATGACTACAAAGTTTTCTGGAATATTTTTTTTACTACAATTTCTAAACAAGGTCAATTATAAGGTGAAACTTAAGGTCTTATTACAAGGTTAGTAAGATAATGTAGACTATTATGATGTAAATTATTCAGTTATCTGACAATATTAATTTTCTAAACAGTACAAAATATTCAAATCATATCATTTGCTTGTAGTTTGCCACTTGATTAAATTTCTTGACAGAAGACGAGTAATCGTCAATGCATTTTTCGGTTTTACATAAACATTAACAATACTTAAAAACTCTTGATAAAGTTTGAACTTCATAAATCCTGAATTAAAATAACATTAACAAAGTTAATTGCCCAAAAACGAAATTTAATGGTTTCTTTTAACCATTTCATTTTGAAATTCGCCAAAACAAAAAAATAAAACTCGTTTAAAAGGAATTTATTTGAAAACTTCAAAAGAAATAAAATTCAATAATATAATGTTATGGCACGAGTATTAATGGTTGTAATATGATGTTCGTAGAATATGTAACTCCATGCAAAAAAAAATTGTAGGTGGCTTTCGCACGTGTTTACTTTAAAAGTAATTATTCAATTTGACGCCAATTAAATTATTTTTTTTTACATTATATTGATATATATGTATATAATCATAATTTCGTTTTTAAATGTTTAATTGCTTCATGATTCCCTATATAAGTTTTGTTTTTAATTCCACTTTCAATTTAATTTTATTCCACCTAAAAGTAAAAAGGGAAATATTTTTTAAGTAACCTTCTATTAGCAATTCTTCATTATAAAAAAGTAAGTGATATATTTTCTCTGAAAATGAAAGTTATTTTAAATATCTTTTTTCCATGAAAAACAATTTAATTCTTACCAACTTTGGTTTTCTTCATTTAAAAAGCCATCCTATGCAATTAATATTTAATTCCATTCAGATTAATGTACTTAAAGGAATTATGGATTGTTTCGGGAATAGGATTACTCAAATCTTTTGATAGAATAAAAAAATAAATTATTTAATTTATCTATAAAAAAAAATGAAACCTAAAAGGAAGAATTTGTTTAGATTTCTTCCATGAATAAATATAAAATGTATATTTAACCAATCTACCAAAAAGGAAAATCCAATTTCAGTATGGATTGTTCGTTTAATTTGTGTTTTGCCAATTATTGTAGTTACTTTTCCTAGGAGATTAAGATTATGGTATTTTGATATGTTTAAGGTCTGCTAAAATAATTTTTTAATTTCTTTACAGTGTAAGCAGTCGAAAATGCTATTAAAAATCAATTTTTTTTTTAAGTTTCATAAAATGGGTTTAAGTTATGCTTAATATGATAGTTTTCAAGTTATTTGTTGATAGATTTTATTTCTTTTTAGATACTTAATGGCTGTTACATTTCTGTAATTATCTGATTTTAACTTAATACGTGAATTTGTCTGGTGGAATACGTGATCTAGAAAACGCAGATTAATTTTATCTTCAAATAAATAAAAAAATCCTGAATTTAATAATAGTTGTACAATTTTTTTTTTCCTATAATTATAACTAGCCTTACACGAGATTATTAGCGGTTGTTTATATTAAGATTCAGTAATTTTAGTTCAGTTCATGACACTCATTAATTTTATCCTAAGTTTTAACCTGAAATATTAGCATTTAATATGAAAATTTCAATCAGCCTTACTTTTCAATTCATATTTAATAAAGAATTTTGAGATATTAATCCATTTAAAAAGCTTTTTGCCCAATAATTTCAGAAAGAAGGATAATTTCTTTACCTGAAGTAAATGAATTAATCTTTCTAAAAGAAGTATCGCGTTTTCATTTGGATAATACCATGCAATTAGCAATTTGCCCATAATAATTTTTTTTATGAATTTTTCTCTATTATATATAAAAGAAAAGGTAAACATGACGAACACTTTATCATAGCAGTAGAATTAAAGGATTAAGCTATTCAGAACAAGAAAAAAAAATGTTGGAATAATCTATACATTTCAAAAGGATTGACTATTATACACTCATGTCCAAAGAAGCATTTTTGAATTTTCAAAGTCATTTATTACACCAGAGATTACTCCCTGAGCTGTTTTTATGTATGACATGAACAATGCTCGTGTCATAAGTAGCCAACCAGAATCAATGACTTGTCTTCTATGTTGGATTTAGTGCCGGCTATCTTCTATGTTGGAATAATTTATCTATACGAGGGATTTCAAAGGAAAATTAAAAACAAAACGTGACTATTATAGTTTGCCAAAGAACACTCTGTTCAAGTTTGGCTGGGTACGTCCACATTTCAGTCGTCCGATTAATTACACTTCCTTTGTTAACTATGCTTGAAAGGCTTTTAAAGCGCTTTGTGAACAATTTTACTTCTTTGCCATCATTTTACGTCACATTGTTGGAAGATCTTCTTCAAGATGTCAGAGAATATAAAATTTTAGAGTTCAATTTCTGTGTGATTCTGTTTAATCGGACAGATTAGAACACTCTGCGTTTTTTTGGTTTAATTACACTTTTCTTGGTAAATTGTGAGAAGATCTTCGTTCAAGAATATAAAAATAGGATATTTAATCGCAGATTACGTGTTTTAATTTAGAAAAAGTTTTCAAAATTTTGCCAATTTATTGTAAATAATATTTAATTTATTTAAGGTACATTTAAAAAATTGCAATCGCCAAGAAAATAAAATTTTCTAGAAATCATTACAGCTTTTACATCCGAAATGAAGAAACTTTTTTTCCTAATGCAGCTGGATGTACAGAGATTTCGGTTATCTTTATGCCATAAGCAAGGACAGCACCACTGGTACTCATTTATTTCTGTTTAGGACAGTAACTTGAAGATATGTACGGACGCGAGTAACAACGACGAGCGAGAGAGTCATTCCAAACATCCATGACACAGCCTGTACTCGAACCCAACAAAAGTTGTACAGAGCTCCAGAACACTAGCCACTGGGCCATCAGGCCCCAAAATGAAGAAAACTATTATTAATACAACTATAGAAATGTAAAGTTATTTAATTTTTACATAATTAATATGGAATTCAGCTAATTTTACTATCTCATCAATTTTCTTTTTAATTTTAGTATTTACTTTTCTTTTTTTTATTTAAACTTTTAATATGTAATATCATTGAAAAACTAAATATACAAAAATGTTACGAAAATAGTAGAAATACTTTACACTTGATTGCATAATTTTTTAAACATGCAATAGTTTTGTAAATTGACATGTCTATCGTCAGTTCTATTTTGAGAGAAAAACTTTTGAATAAAAAAGTGAGAAAACCAAATAGAAAAATATATTTATATAAAATAATCATCAGGTTAAATTACTATGTGTTTTATAAATAAAGCGAAAAACATGACTTGAAGTCGATATTTGTTAGCCATAAGCAAGGACATATTATTGTTATATTTGTGTTTAGTAAAGTTAAATTATAACCGATTTAACATTAAGCAAGGTTAACGAACCTAAGTAAAAAAAAAAAAACCCTATTTTACTACAAATAACAAATTCTATTTTTTTTTTTTATATTTGATAACATTAGTGCATTGAAAGAAAAGGGATTGTTTAAAAAATGTATCTTTATCTTATTTAGAAACCTTTAAATTTTCAAAAAAGGTATATCCTTTGAATTCATTTACTCTTAATTCACTTCTTCATTTAACTAAAGAACAAAACTGCATATAGTAATCGTATGGTACAAAAAGTCCTATATAATGTAGACTACTTGCGTAAAGATGTGTTAAAAGATTTTTATACATATAATTTAGAGAAATACAATTTTTTTCTTTGAACTCATTCTATATTTAATTTCACTTTTCTTTATCCACCGAAGTTATAGTAAAATCAATATAATAACAAAGTGTAACTGTTTAAAGACATAATATTTAAATCATATATGAAATCAAATAATTTTCTTTTGGAATTTTTAATCCGGATTTCCAATATTCAATGATGTTATTTCTTATCAAAATTTAATAAAATCAAGATATAAATTTAGAAAGATTGCCCGGCGGGACCTATTATTAATTCTGTTTGTTCTGCTAAAAAAGAAAATAGTTATTCAAACATGTAATTCCGTAAAAAATAAAAAAAATACGGTAAATTCTTATTAAACATGCTTAAATCGATCACTAGTGAATTTATTTACTGCAAAACATTTCCTCAAAAATCATCTTTAATTAAGTACTTATATTCACAAAAAACCGTTCAAAATATTCACAATGCGACACCATTCATTATATCAATCAGATTGTTTTTTAGTTTTAAGTATAATTTTTTTCCAATTTTCCTCAGAAACATTTTCTCTTTACACTATCTGTTTTTACTCATCGATTAATCGAACAAGTATTAACTCAATAAGTATTTATTTGTTTCCTTTTTTTTTTCACAAGACAGGGATTTGGGCCATGATTGGATTACTGCAGCCACAGAGCACATGATTCAATTATGGGGGCTCCCAGAACTCAGAGAGCGCAGCTCTTCAATTAGAAGGGAGCCTCATTATTAGGTCTGTTAGCTTTGTCACTCGCGGGATTCAATTAGGTGTAGATCGTCATTGTATATCGAACGGTAAACAGTAAAAAAAAAAACTTGTAGTCATTAGCAAAAATGAATTGATATTTAGAAAACCTATCAACAGCTTTTTTTATTTCGTATTGTGTTAGCAGACTGCTGACAGAAACTATTTGCAAGCAATAGAATTTTGCGCACACAGCGTCTTGTAGAAAGTCGATTTTCATTACATTATTTTGTTGAAACATTTATTATGGTTTAACAGGCAATTATCTCTTGTTTTATAGCTATTAAAATTGTATCCATTTCATCTCAGTAGATCTCAGTTTTTTGAAGTCTAGGCTCATTTAAAAGCCAACAAATATTTATAGACATTAAATAAACATACTAATGTGTCATAGTTTTATATCGAGATGGTCAACTCCACAACCTATTATTTCTACAGATGGCTGAGTCTCAGAGGCTGCTGTGGAAAATTTTTTTTTGATATTGTAAATCACACATAGACTCTAGCTTCCTAGTTTCGCAAACTTTCTTTAAAACATTATTGCTGTTTAGCGACATTTTTGAGTAAAAAAAAAAAAGAAGAAAAACACACACCGGAAAGATTAGTTGTTTTAAAAGCTATCTTTGAATATTAAAACTGATACTTATATTTATTTTTATATCTGACCAAATGTTTATCTGTAATACCGAATAGTTCACCCTGAATTTTCTATAGCCCACCAGTGCCCTTTGAGAATAACATGTATGCAATATATATATATTACCCTTATATAAGTCACGAACAGCCCATCAAAACCCCAAGCCACTCGGCCATCAGGTCCCCTCTATATTTCAGGAGTGATTAGATTCTAATCAGTTCTAGAAAGAAAAGACTTGATGACATTTGTGTAAGTATGTTGAACTATCTTCTGGGAGGAATATCAATGGTTACAGGCCCAGATTTCTTTGACATATAACACGATACCACGAGAGATTTCCACCATCGTATCTCTTCTTATTTAAAAGAAGTAATGACAAGTATGACTCTATCGATCGGAATCTTACTACATGCTAGCTAAGCATATATCCACAAGTCATGAGCTAAGTTTCCTATAAGTTTCAAAATAACTTCAGACCTAAGTTTCAGAATACTTCTTTTTTATATTAGAAGGAATTAAAACCATTATAATCAGCCTAAATCTGTTCCTCATTAGAAATCTATGAAGCTACCTAGTATAAACAGATAAATTATAGTTTGATCTTCATTTGTGAACAAATCACTTCACGTAATGTTGCATTTACAACAAGAAGTAAAGATTCAAGATAAAGGAGGAAAAATAATTCCCAAAACATGGTGTCAATTTCTAATATCTGACCAAAAACGTTTTATAAGTAAAAAAAATGGTTTTGAAAGAAAAACAAATATTATTAAGGACTATGTGACCTAATAGATACATCATTCGAAAAACACCAAAGGAAGACTTATAGTGGCTCTATTATAGCACAAGAAATAATTATTAAAAATATTTTGGAATGTTTAATTTTTCCGTATTTTTTTACTTTCTTTTATTATTTACTTTTATATGGTATATTATCTACTTTCCTATTTTGAATAAAATCGACATAATTTTTAATTATTTAACTCTGTTCATTTTTTGGAAAAAAAAAGAACGATTTGCTTACTTTCTTATAAGTGGATTTTTCGTTCAATTTTCATTCAGATTAAAATATTTTTCACATTTCTCCTCCAGGTAATGAAAATAGTGAACCGAAGTTTCCATGTCTCTGCCAGAAAGAACATAATAAATCCGTAGGCCAAAAATGTTTTTCGGTTACTATCGATGAGAAAGGAGGTTAGATGCAAATCCCAGATGCCATGCCTTGGGTTGTATGTGAAATTGTTATGCTATAATATAAATACAGTGTAGCAGGAGTCCCAGAATACATCCTGGGTAATGCGGAATGTATCAGAACAAACGTCAAAATGCTTGACATTCGAAAACAGCATATTTTGAATACTTTCACTATCCGTCTTTAAATTCTAAAACGTAAAAGTTTCTTTTTCAGTTTATATGCTTTAAGCGAATAAAACAGTTTTCTTTTTTTACGTAAGCAAAAATTAACTCAGTGGCTACATGAATTCTATTTAAATAGCGACAGAGGCATTTTTCGAAGACTTCAGACTGCTGATGTTGATTGTTCAGAATCCACGTTAAACTGTACGTCTCGGCCTGGTTAATCTAAATTGTGCACAAAATGACCGTAGAATTACAAAACAAACAAACAAAAACTACATATTTATCATTCTCGTGTTGGCAGGGGGTGATATTCTAGTGGCGGTTTTGTATCTATTGGCTTCCATTCTAAAATAACAAAGTTAAAAAACATGATAATTGCCATCATTTTTAATAATGACTAATTTTTAGTTCAATAAGCGAAAATATAGATAGAAAAACGTAAAACTTCCTTTATTATTTTGAATTATTTTGAATAAATGTCTATAAAATTAAATGCTCATAGCAATTTAGTTCATGTTGATCATCATATTTTTACTATGCAAATTGAAAAAAATATTCTACAAAGATAAAGGAAAGGTAACTTCGAACTGCAGGACAATAAATAAACTTAATTTCAACTTCACAGCATTCCATTTAAAAATATTGCATATTAGTATTGTTATAATAAAAACAGAAACTGCTCTTTTATATCCCAGAAACAAATACCATTTGAAAAGGGCAAAAATAAAAGAACCAAGCATCTTAGAGACTTTAATTACTTGAGTTTAATATCCGTCTGTTGACACAAAAATTCCAATTAATTCAGACAGTTCTTTCAATGGACGCTTTACAAATATCTTCGCTTTGTGCCTCGTTTCTGGGGGGAGGGTGTTGTGAATATCCAGAAGTTTTCGGTGCATGACATCCGCTCAAACTCAAATTATGAGAGATTCCTCGTTGTTAAACATGGGCTCATACTTGCACTTAAAAATATTCTCCGAACCTCACTTGCAGATTACATGTTCTGCCTAGGATCCTACAGCTAGATTAGAGCAGAGAAAATAATTACTCGAGGTCTACTGAATTTATGAACATCCTGGCATTCGTCTTTGGAGTAGAGACACGCGTTTCTTGAGTTTGGTCGAGGAGCGGAAAATTGAGGCTTTGCCGTCCGCACTGCAGACGTAGTGAAAGTGGAATTTTAGTTTAGTTTGCGATATCGGTTGCCTCTTTGCAAAATTTAATTTCATTTTCTCGTTTCATTTCATTTTTGGCGAAATGAAAGAGACTTCACATTTCTTAAGATAATAAAGTATTGAATAAGAAAAGGTAAATTTTTAATTAAAAAGAAAATATTTGAGTTTGTGACTCTGAATTTCTTCTTAAATATATTTGAAGGTTTCATTTCTGTATCGTATAGTATAGATTAGAAGTTAAAGTGCAGGATGTACAATAAAAAGGAAACACACACACACACACACACACAAACACACACACACACACACACACACACACTCAATACACATACACACACATTTAATAATAATTTTTAAATTAATTTCATTTCTAAAGAGTATATGGCCAATTTTCTGTCATATTTATTAGAATATCTTTCCAATGATTAGGGCTTAATTAAAATATATTTTATCGAAAAATAACAGATGCATTATTTATGAAAGTCGTAACTATTATAACGATGTCATTTTACGTTCGTTTGAGTACATTTTTAAATATTATAAAAAATAATTGCTGAAGGTATTTGAAAATATTTGCAGTACATAAATCAGAATTTTGGGAGAAGTGCTTTGTAATTTTTGTAGAATTGACGTTAAACTTAATCCGTTTCTTGAGTGGTATTTTTCTTATTAAATAGTAATAGTAGTGTAATGTAAAGAAAAGATACTGTTAACTCTCTTTAAAAATATTTGCTCAAAAAGCCAAACATAGTTTGACATCAAACAGGTAAATGGGGTTGATGTTTACTGAAACGAGTAAGTGATATAAGTGTATCAAACGTATATAAATGTATAAACTACCTCGTTTATCACAGTGATATTTTCAGTACAGCTGTTTGAAATACGAAGAAAAAAATGGATCTTATTTGATCTTCAGGGAATGGAACACTAAAAGATTGAAGGGGATGTATGGAATACCTTTTGCATCTTAGACAGTATCAAGGACTTGATGAATGGCCTTTCTGCTTTTTATAAACCGATATTCTTCAGGCAACAAATTCATATTAAGGAATATTCATAGTCATATATTAACGAATAATAACAGTGTGAAAAATTACATTACTCTTACAAACACGAGAAATATTCGTTTTAAATCTGAAATATTTAAAATAAGCTCCTCTTTTCATCAAAATAATTTTTCTTTCGTCTATAGATAAATTAAGGGCATATTCGCAATTAGAACTAAACCGACCAGATGGTTCTTATAAAACGCAATTTCATATATTTTTGTTTTCTCTAAGATTGGATGGAAACTAATTCTTCGAAAACCAACTTTGGGTCGAAAAGAATTCCTTCCCTTCCGGGTTTATTGCTTTTTGAGCCGTGGTTATTAAAGGCGGAAATGGTAATACGGTTGGCGCCAAAAATCTTAAGTGTTTCAAAAAATTACTACTTAAAAAAAAAAGAAATAATAGAAGAGGATAGAAACTTCAATAATTTTTCAATATCATCATTAAACATTTTTGTTTTCCATTTTATAATAATTATTTTATCCAAGAATAATTTTAATGATCATTTAAAATTGTTGGACATAATTTTCAGTTTTTAAATCTAGACTTTATAAACTTCTTAATTCTATTGAAATTTTGAAAATCTGCTAAAAGCATAAATATCAATTGAATAACTTAATGGTTTTATTTAAAAAGTATTATTGATGTGTATATATACATAAAAAAAATCATGTCTTGCAAATATTTCTTTAAACAAGTTATTTGAGGAATCTTATATGGACAGTAAAACATAATCTTACTGTTTCAATTGAAAAGACCTACTACATTCTATACAGTAAGTTAAAAACTGGTCCAAGATTCATTAAAATGATGACTAATACGAATAAAGGAGACACTAAAATACAGTGTCATTTTAAAGGAAAACCTTAGATTGGACACCTTGGACAGATAGATAGACGGAATAGATTGGACACCTTGGGCAGATAGATAGACGGAATAGATTGGACACCTTAAACAGTATCCAACGAAATCAAAGTAAAAGCTCAATTGTCTCTATAGAATTGCCGGAAATAAGTGGGGAATTATTAAAGAACACAAACAATACTCTACAACACTCTTACTGAGCCTATGCTTTCCACATGGCCCCATGATATGGGACAATAATTTCTGCACTATATATGAACCAATCTTACAACTAGACAAACAAGAAAAAATTGCCTCAATTCAAGGATCGTTTTTAATTTTTATTACCGAAACTTATTGCACAACCCAACTTAAGCCTAGCAAGTATCTACTGGAATACCACCTTTACACCTAACAATTAAATGTGAAGCTATTTTTAATACAATTTACTAAAGCTTGAAAAATGTTTACAATACAAGACACTAATTTTTAATACAAATCAATGCGGGAGAATACAAAAATTCAAGATACATCCAGCAAATTTCAACGTTGATCTCAAAATCCGCATTCATACCACTTCAGCTATAATCCTATTATTAATATTTTCATATGTCTGGAAGTGTAAAATCGGAGAAAAAGAAAAAATGTGAAATGAGCACAGGCATGTCATATTTATACATCAAAAAATGTGTATAAAATATGATTGATGTATAAAAAATATGATGTATAATACATTTTGATGTATAAAATATGACAAATTAATTCACGATTGGAAAAAAAAACTTTCCGAAAAATAATTCTATCTTCCAAGCGGTAGTTCTTGGGATCAAAAATCCATTGAGTATTTCACAGACACTTAATCAAGTCTATGTGCTATCCTTAATAGTAAAACTTCTCATCTAATGACCTCAGAAATCCTGCAAAAAACCAATAAACAATGACTCAATTTAATTGCTTTGAATAAAAGCCCAAGCAGGATATTTTGGCAATAAATATGCAGATACCCTTGCTAAAGCAAGCATTATAGATGGTGATTGAATTTGACTTCCATATCCATTTTAACTTCTTAAGAAAAACTTAAAATAATTGTTTTTTAGAGGATTGGCAACTACATTGGAATTAAAGTAGCACAGGGCGAATATTTATTGAAATAATTTCTTACGTCTCAAAACACTAATGAAGAATTTATGTTTACAAGTGGTCATGGTCTATTCCTAACTTATCTCAAAAGATTACACATCTCAGAAGATGATTTCTGGTTTTGTAGAGAAACTGGAGAGTCATTCCATTATGCACTATTTTCCTCTTACAGAATCATGACATCTTAAAATTCCTTCTGAGCATTTTTATATTCAGTGGTACATAAATATAATCTTTAACCCATGGTGTAGATGGAAAATCATTAAATTAATTAATTTTACAGAACAAAATGAACTTTTAATCATCTAAGATACCCTGAATTACAAATTTGTGTTCTTTGTTGTTCATTCTATCACTGTCAACAAGAGTATTTCCTTTTTCATAGAGTGAAAGCCATAGTAATATTTTGAATCCGTACCACACTTTTTCACAGTTTGTCACCATAATTTATTCCTGCTGCATTATATATTTCTTTTTTTCAATTAGGATTATGTTGCTTGCGTAGTTATTAAAGCGTATTTCTTTTTCTGTTTTTGTAAGTCATTGTAATAATCTATTTCTATAATTGTTAGACTTTTACTTTATTTTCTTTTATCCACCCACATGTTTTTAAATGGTAAAAGTTACATAGCCTTGTGTATAGGAGGAGTGTGGGTGGGTAAAATAAAGTAACTAAAATTTACTAAAATTATTTTATTTTTTTAGAGAAAGAAATGTAAAAGAAACGACACTTATTTCTAAGAAAATGGAATGCCATGTCATTCAGAAAATAATTTGGGTATTTTACTTTAACTTATATCTCAATCCTATATCCTAGGCTATATAGATCCCATAGCTATTAGAAAGATACTGTAATAAATAAAATAATAGACTTACCTTTAAAAATGTATAATGAGAAAATCCTAAGGGTATATGAATAATAAGATATAGCATTATGTAACTATCTTAAGCGTAAATGAAATGAAAGGTATACAATAAAGAAAAAAAAATGTTTATGTGCGTGATAAGACAATATGGTATAAAAGAAAATGATACATAAAAAATGCATGTTTAGGCTGTGAGTTTTAAACAACAAGTTATTGTTTAAAAAGGAAGGAACAGGCGTGAGACATTAGTTAATATTTTAAAAAGTAATAGTTACGTGGGATGATTAATGGTTAATTTTCTTCAAAAGTTTAATAGATTGAAAGTTTTCTTTATCTCATCCATGATTGTTAATTATATTTCAGTGTCACTGAATATAAAATTGTCTAGAGGGGATTTTAAGATGTTATTATTTCTAAGCATGTTGAAATTTGAAAGAAAATTTCTAAAGTTAAAACTTTTCTTAATTTATTATTATGAAGACAACAGACAAAAAACAGGTTTTACTATAATTTTTTTAACAAACTTCTGTTAACTGTTTTCAAAAAAAAAAAAAAAAATCTAGAAATTATTATCTTGGAAAAAACTTTTTGCAAGCCTTTTATATAAAAATTCTTCAAAAACTTTTCAAGGTCCCAGACGAAACTTTTTTGTTTCTTTGGATATAACAACAAAGCACAGTGTGTTAGAAGTTGAGAAGATTTTTTAAATATTTTGTTATGACTTTCAGGAAATAATATTTTTACATATATATACATAGAAATAAAATAAATTGTTTTTGGAACACTAAGGTTTTTATATGCTTTTCTTTCTTCTATCTTCGTAGACAGCATTGTATTTTGTCAGGACTCTGAAGGAAATTAAATAATAGTGAGAATAATCAAATAATAAGGATACAACTTTTGCTAATGACATCACAATTGTCTTTTTAAATTTTTATAAAGATTTTTCCAGATTACAAAGTTTATTGATTCTCTATTCATCCTTTGAAACACAAATTTCTACGTATCTAATACAGGAAACTAAGAAACAAATTTAAAAAATCCAAATTTTATTAAAATAAGAAGTTATGATGTATAACATTTTGGATTTTTGAGAAATGAGGCTATTTAAGTTCATGGCATAGAAATACAGCGAGAGCCAAAACTGTACATGTAATTTGCTTTGTAAATATCTTTTCACACAAAAATAGACTACAAATTTTTATTTAAAAGCTCTCTCTTTATTATTATTTAAATTACATTTATTTACAAATTTAAACATCTGTTTTACTGTCCACGTAGTGCTGATCATTCAAATATTTCTCCATTTCAAATTAACTGAATGGCAACCTGTAGATTAGCGATCTCAGAAGAATATGACCTAGCAGTACTTCAAACGTTTTTAATTTGCATTTATGAAAATAAAACTATTCATGAATAAATCTTATCATCTTACATTTATGAATCACTTTTATTATTCACCCACTCAGTTAATTGAGTGCTATTTTTATGAATCATCGTGGTGAAAAAAAGTCGAGAATTATTTCGAGATTGTTGACTATTTTGACGTTAGTTTTAGTAATTGTTATTAGGGAGGAAAAGATGAAAAGTACAAAGCAATCAAGAGCAAACCTCAATCGCAGATGCAAAACATTCATAGCGATTAAGAATTGTGGTTAAACAAATTGTGAAGAAGACATTATTGTAATATCATAAGACTACATAACAGAATTTTTGAAAAGAATAAAAATATTCTTATATTACAATCGAATAACGTCAAAAGTTGAATATTGGAAATGATTATTTTTGAATTCAAACCATTAACTTTTTAATTAATTAGTAGTATCTATAGTTTTTTATTCAAAAAACTATCTTCTAGGAATAACTCAAATGAAGAAGCGATTTTCTGCCCCCCCAGTCAATGCCTAATTTTCCTAATACCTGCAACAAAAACTTTAATCCTAGTGACAAAAAACAGCAATGAATCCTATAGGATCATATATTTTAGTCACAGTTTCAAGTACGCTACGTTTAGTTATAATTTTACAGTCAAAATGCTTTAAAAATTTGTCGTACATCTTGCTTCACTATGTCTTCTTCACAGATCCAAATCATACCTAAAACTTTCAATGGTTTTGGTATTAACTTGTCTTCTATGAAAATTAAATTATCTTCCTTCAACCTAGTAAGGATCTGTGGCGGCTTTGTAAAGGTTGCGTAGTGTTATTAAAATCCAGACGGCAAAATAAAAGACGATAATCAATTTTTTACATTTACAACATCTTTTTATTTAATTTCTAACGCCAACTTACGTTATGCCAACAACGTTCTGTTTTTATTCTAGCGGAAAATTCCTTTTTTAACAGTGAAAGTAGAAGTCGTTCAATTTGTATTCCATTTTCCCTCAATAGGTGTCACTACATCACTCCCTTACCAGTAACAAGTTACGTTACTTTGAAAATGGTAGAAAAATTAATATATCTATACAAATATTAGCGAACAAATACACATTGATACAAATTTAAATTGCACAAAATAAGTACAAATACAATTACATATAAACATTTACATACAATAAATCAAGTTAATTTTTAAAATGGACATGGACGAATTATAATTTTGAAGAAAAAAGTCAATAATGTCATTGAAACGAACAGGAAGTTTCACTTGTCTTCCACAACGTGTTGTTGTGTTTTGGTTGTGCAACTTGCTGACTTGGTATAAATGTTTGCTCACTCGGCAGAGAGATGATGATCATTTGATGACGTTGGATTCAGGTTCATTAGGTTTGTAACACATGTGCCGGTTTTAATCTATCCACTGAAATATTAACTTGTTTATTTTTAATTTGATGAAGAAAGTTTTGAGGGGATCTTTGCAATACCAAATAGGGTCCTTCATATGGGGTTCTAAGGTTTTTAACTCTGTCAATTCGCAGAAACACATGTGAGCATGTGTACAAATCTTTGGAATGAAGATCTTTTGTTTGCGTTTGTTTTTGGATTGGTATGGTTTTAAGTCGGCCATCTGTTTTCGGAGATTGCTGACGAAATTATCATCAGATATTGGCAATCTGGTTCTTCAAAGAATTCGCCTGGTAGTTTAATAGTTTTGCCATAAACCATTTCAGCTATTGTATACTTACAGTCCTCATGTAGAGCAGCTCGCAAACCCATAAGAACCGTTGGTAATGTGTCCGCCCAACGAACGTTGTTATGACATCTAATAGCTGTTTTCAAGGCACGGTGAAGACGTTCAACTTTTTCATTACTCTGAGGATGGTAAGAAAGACGTATGGTTTACTTTAACACCACATAGCGAAGCTAAACTTCGAAATAGTTCTGAAATAAATTGAGTGCTCTCTGTCAGTAATAACATATGTAGGTACACCAAATCAGGTAATCAATGCTCATAAAAAAGTTTTTTGCTATACTTTCTGCAGTGATATTTGATAACAGTACCACTTCCATCAAGAGGTAAACCGATCAATACGTCAAGCAGTATATTGTATGCATTAGAAGGTGAATAAAGTCAATTAAATCTATATGAACGACACTAAATCTCTCATCTGGTGCTTGAAATTGTGAATATTTGATTTTGTATGTTTAGTTATTTTATTTTTCTGACAGTTGATGCAAGTTTGAGTCCACTGTTTAACATCTTTTTTCATATTTGACCAAATGAATCTTTTAGTTATTTCTTTTACAGTAGTTCGAATTCCAGAATGAGCTAAACTGTGAATTTGTCAGACGGCAAAATAAAAGACGATAATCAATTTTTTACATTTACAACATCTTTTATTTAATTTCTAACGCTAACTACGTTATGCCAACAATGTTCTGTTTTTATTCTGGCGGGAAAATTCCCTTTTTAACAGTGAAAGTAGAAAGTCGTTCAATTTGTATTCCATTTTCCATCAATAGGTGTCGCTACAGATCTTTCTGACCCATGTCTGTCAAAACAAAAATATAGCTCAAAGTTGATAGATCCTTCTTTTCAAGGACGGATTGACCCTTATGTTATGTTAGACTCTGCATGGAACCGACAATGGGGGAGGTTAAGTGTTGAGTTGAAGGGTTCAGGCAAACGGAGGGTACAAAACAAAGGTAGAGAGAATGGATGGTAAGTACGATCGATCTGGCTTTTTTAAAATGATTTTGTAAATACTGATATATAATTGCGTGTTATGTATTGCAGTTGTGCAATGCTGTCTTAGCAAATTTTAATAAATAAACAGCTAAACATAGCATCATTATCTCGAGAAATAATTTAATTCATAGCAATAACAATCAAGACCACACCCATATTTGGCCCAAAGTTAATAGATCTTATACTCATTTACTTTTCAAAGTTAATAAATTAGTTAAACGTTTTTTAAACTCGTACCAGATTTCTTGGATATTTTAATGCAGTAGCAGATAAGGAAAACGCTTCAACAGTAGAATCTGCTCCATAGACAGATCATCCATATATAAAGAGATATCAATCATATTTACGGCTTCACAATGCGAATATAAATGCAAAGTCTCAAGAGGATGTCTAACAAATTAGGGTTCAAATTTTAGCGAGACATAAGACAGCCATTGAGGGATCTTCATCTATCTTTTCATGAGAAGTCATAAAATATACTAATTTTCTTGTTGACTTGTCTACACGTATAATGGGTATATGAGGCATATAAATAACAGTTACTTCCATTTACAATTAATTTACATTCTTTAATATTTTAATATATTAATTTACATTCTTCATTTCCACTTCAATCATTTTATCCACATATAATGCTATTATATTCATTTAATTCATATTCTATCACATTCATATTGTGTCCTTTAAATTTATTTTCTAATAAAAGGTATCATTAAACTGCTACCACGAAATTATCTTTTAATTCGGATTTGTTTTCTTTCTACAAAGGTTTTGTCTCTTAGCTACCATTACTATACTTCAAATTATCATTAAAAGTCTTAATAATATTGAAATCAGATTTCGAAAATATTTCATTTTTATTTCCAATGCCTATTGAATCCAACTTCTAAAACTATTGCAAGTCAAATGACTTTGTTTTATGACTAAATAAAAACAACGCATTACCTTGACTTATTTTGCCCATTATATTAAAACCAAAGATCGTTGGAGAAACGAATAAATTTTCATCAGTTCGTTACTATCGACCTTGCAGAAATCTGCAGTTATAATGTTTATTTTCCCATGTTAGGGCTAGAATGTACCAGCACCCAACCACGTTGATCCATAAATTTTCGAATCTTCTGACAGTTGGAGGGACCTTGAAGAGAGAGATACCAGATACAAGATCTGTAGCGCGTACTTCGACCCTCTAATATGGTATGGGGATACTGTTTACTTCT
This sequence comes from Caerostris extrusa, assembly GCA_021605095.1. Classification (NCBI taxonomy): domain Eukaryota; kingdom Metazoa; phylum Arthropoda; class Arachnida; order Araneae; family Araneidae; genus Caerostris; species Caerostris extrusa. The sequence continues at coordinate 36,981 of BPLR01013742.1, read as the reverse complement.
TCTTGCTGCTGGTAGATGTCGCATTCCTTTTCGTCCTCCTCATTCCTGCCAAAAGCATAAATCACCAGGCGTTCTTTTAGAATGACAGACAGTTTCCATTAACGGACTAATTGTATTGTAAGAAAACACCTCTCACTTCTTCAATAAATTAACATTCGTATGGATATTGCTTTTTTAAATTGAGCAATTACAGAACATATTTTCAAAAGTGTGTTGTGGATAGGCTTCTGAAATTACATTGAGATACAGCAATGGCATTTTTTTTCGTATTCTTCAGTTTTGATGTTCTTTTGTTTTGTAGACTTGGCTAAACAAAAAGTTTATTATAGAGTTTATTATTCGATCTACAATCAGTTGGCAAATGGGATTTTGTGGAAACATTTACAACTACTGTCTTCTTTCTATAATTTTTGTCTATTTTGATCATCAAACATATTTATTACATTCGGTAGACACATATTCATTACAAAATACACAGAATTTATTTATCGATGTATTGAAAAGAAGTGGATGTTTTGGAATTCATACAATTTCTAACAGACAACTGATTACAATTAAACATTTATGTTGTTTTAACGCTTCTCGAATTATTAACCATTAAGTAACTTAACTACATTTAATATTATGTTTAAGAAATTCAATTAATTCTGTTATAGCAAAATATTCTTTCAGTTCACTTTCTATTAAATTCTAGTGTTAATTCTTGTAGAAGTAATTTTAGGATAATTGGATTAAATAGATTTCCATAACTACTACTTGTTGCGTTAAGTGAATTTAAATATCTAACACTGATTTCTATTTGATTCACAGTTTACGTATCCGAAAACATTATTTGAATATTTAACATGCTCTAAATTTAACAATTTATTCATATGACTATTAATAAATCTTTACGACCATATCGTAATTTTCAACAATCATAATTTTCCTCTGTGAGACTGAAACCAGACACACAATTATATGCTGCTGGCCCATCAAGTAAAGGTTTTAAATATATGTATCATTCCATTCTGTTTGAGAAATGTTTTTACTAATCAAGTTTTCGAAAGAATTATTGAACTTTAACCACCTGCTGGAATCACCAGAAAACTTTGACATTGTTAATTTCAATGATTCTACAATTTGAGTGCTATGTACTACTTTTGTTTTTTATATATTGCTGATTGTTTATTATTTAATTTTTTAATTTTTTTTGACAAATAGAATTTGCAAGAAATCGTTTTTTCGTTATATTCTTCCGCAGCTACTTTATTTCATCTTCTATATCACTTGAAGCAATTGTCCAATTTCATTATTTAATTCTTTTTGTTATACTAGATTTTTCATTTAACTCTTCATATTGCAATTCAAAAAACAACCAAAAGAAATTTCTTTCATTTTTAAAAATTATTATTAAAATTATTAATAAATTTAGTTATAATAAATTTTATTCTGGCTTTAGAATTTTTAACTCTTCCATAATAATTAAATGCTAATTACAATCAGGTAAAGTTCAATAATTAAATTTTTACCAGACTTTCAGGAATGTGAATGTCTTTAATCCCTTGTGTATAATGCACCAGTATAATGATGATTGATAGTTCAAAATATTTCAAGGTCATCAGTGAGGTTCGTATATTATCAGAATAATTATAGAATTAATTTTAGGATTTCAATATTCTCTGATTACATGTTTTTATTATGTACATTGAATATACAGTTTATGGTACAATAAAACTTCCTCTATTTTAGTGATCAATGTTACAAATATCTTGGGAATTTTTAGCCTTCTTACCAGCCACTAGGAGACCAAAATAGGGTCCTTTTTAGGTTAAAGTCCAGAAGTCAACTGACCTTCAGATCTGGAGCACAGAGAGCCATCACCATCGTGACGTCAGCACAGCACACACATATATATATATATATATATATATATATATATGCTTACATAATTAGATATTATAGACATAGGTGGTAACACATATGAGCTACCACATGCAAGATAACAAAGATTAGATTTCCACTATTTCCAAAAGAACACATCATGAATTATAAAATTGATTCGCTTGTAAATGATAGAAAATACCTGAATTTGAAAAAGTTTTAATTGCATCTTGGTCTATCCGTATTAATTTTATGGATTTTCTCAAACATGACTGGCTGTTTAAGAAAACTTTGAAATTCTTACCTGCAGTCGTTTACATCTTATGTCCGTTTAACGTATATTATGCCATAGTCTTTGCCATATAAGCCAAGTGATTAAAAAATTTTTTTAAGTTGATTTGCTTAAATAAATTAAATTCTTTGCGTAAATCAAAATTATTTCTTTAATATTTTTTCAAGTTTTAACAAAAAGTTTTTTCAAGCAAAATTAATTCTCTATAAAAATATAATTAAAGAGAAACATTTAATCCAAAATAAAAATATTAACATGTTTCATGTAATAATGCTTCTTTAAAAACAATTGAAAGTATGTTGATTTAAAAGAATCTCTTACATTCTTTTTGTACATAAAATGAATACCATACTTGATACCAATAAAAAAAATCCATAGGAGAATCTTTTATTTCGAAACTTTCAAGTTTTGTTAAAAATTATAATTACATATCACAATTAATAATATTTACAATTTAAAAAAAATTTCAAAGTTGAAGTTTGAATGAGAGTTGTAATTTTTATTTGTCAGATAATTTAAAACTATTTCTTTAAAAAAATATATAAAATTATTTGTTTTATGAAAAGAAATATAAATTTTCTAAATGAAAAGAATACTTAAAAGCAGTTTTATCAAAATGAATATAAAATGTTGAATAATGAAAAAAATTAGTTAGCTTTGGTTGAATAAATATTTTATCCGTTTGAAGTAAGTTAAAAAATGTACTAAAGAGTTTTAAAGTAATTACGTTTCTTCGTTTATTTAAAAAATTTTAATTTCAGAAAATATATTGGACATTTTTTTAAATTTTATTTTACGAACACCGTTTTTGTGCAAAAATATTCCTATTAAAAATTATTAGAATTTTCTTCACTGTTTAATTATTTATTAATGTAAATTTTAACTTTGTTCTTTATTATTTCAGTTTTAGTATTTTTTATAGTTCTCCCTATTTATTTAAAATACTTTTTTTCTTTAATAAATTTAATTTTTTAGGAATTAGGAAAATAATAATTTTCGATGCTCTAAAATTAGATAAGATTTTTTCTTAATCATTGCATGTGTATAGAAGGCAAATATTATATTTTAACTGTACTTAAAATATATTTTAAAGATATTCATTTTTATTTGTGTATTATTATTAACATTATGTATAGAGCCTTTGTATTGTGACCGAAAACATGTTTGTTAAAGAGACTAACTGATTAAAAACATAATAAATAAAGCGAAATGTAACTTCTAAGAAATCAATCTTGTGTTTTTAATATTATTGACATAGCAATGCAATTGAATCAATTATGTCCAATTATGTAAATAATGAAAAAATCTAAGCCCGAATGACAGGAAATGAAACATGCTTGTCTAAAACGGTTATAAAATAAACAAAACAATGTTTAAAAAGGATAATATTCGCATTTATTTACCTAGGACACAGTCTGAAAGAAATCCGTCAAACAAAAGCTCATATCATAGTGAAAAGCAATGAAATAAAAGGTTATGTTGCAATTTGATAAGGTGTGTGTTCTCTATGATAGCCAGGCGTTTGCACAACGAATTTTCATATTTGCTACGACATTGTGGATGAATTATAGACTCTGCAAGAACGGAATTCTGCCTCTTGAACTTGAACGGAATATCTGCCCAAATTGTTGAACTTGAACGGAATATCTGCAAGTTGAACATATCCTTAAATGCTCGATATAATTCACATCAGGTGAGTAAACAAGTCACGGCATGAGCTGGATATTTTCAACTACAATGAAGTCATCGATTAGACCCGCATTTTGTTAAGGGCATTATCATCCATGAATATAAGTCAGGACCAACATATCCTCGAAACAATCGAACATAAGTCTTTATATCTTTCATTAGTCACAGAGCCCTCTCAAATACACAGTCCAGTCACGTTAATGTGACCACCACCTACGTTCGACGTCAACGTGAAATAACCAATCACAAAAGGCAGGTGGCAGTACATTGCACTGGAGTTTATATAAAGAATTCCACTTAATACCACATTCCACACTCCATAAAGCCAGAATATACAAGAGTGTATATTCAGGATTGACAGGTGGTCACATTAATGTGACTGACTGTGTATAGGAACTGGACTGGGCTATTCAGGTCTAAGTCTCTAGAACTCTAAGTTTCGCGAAGGTCTCTCTACGCTCACACTGACTCCACCTGACGAAAACCGATGTCTTCCATGATGAAAATGGATGTTTCCGGGTTCTTTCTGTATAGGTATCCAGTGAAAATCAGTGTTCATACTAAAGCCGAATTTATCTCTGAATATTAGTCCAGAGTCTCCAAACTCCAGTTCAAAACGAGCTCGTTTCTAAGCAATGAGGGGAATGTAAACAACGGGTCGTCTGATATAAAGACCATTCAGACTGACACTTCCGTACATAGTTTATCTGGAAACTCGTACTCCTTCGGAGGCTGTTCAAATCAAATTCTATTACATAATTGTCCCAGTGACATTCGGTAATTTTTGTCATGGATCGGTCAGGCCAATGGCCATAACTCTTGGCCGATCTGATACTGATTGTCGATTAACATATCCCTTTTTTTTAATTTATTATTTTTTCCCGTATATCCCGTATCTCCTTAATTTTGAGAGGACACATTTAGGCGAGATATCTCGGTTTGCCATAACCCCGATTCCAACTTCCTTTGCAACGATTGCTCCTTTTGAAAACATCTCCAGTTGATGTCTTTGTGCATCATTCATTTGTTTAATCGTTTATTAACAGTCTTTTATTGCACATCAATTGCACGAAATCTGTATCAATTCCCGCGTATTGACGAGCTCTTGTTTTTTGGCCATGGCGACATCTACTGAAATGTTTTGCAAAAAAGGCAGTGTTACACTTTTAACAAATGATTATTCACTAGTAATTTCGAAAACTTTTAAAAATATTTACTGACATTTTTCTTTTACATTTTACGAATTGTGCTTATTATGCGAATTATGCTTGTGTACTCAAACACTGATGAATATTTTGATTTAAAATTTCACACAGATGTCAAGGACAATACCAACAACCTAAAAAAGAAAAAAAAATGAAATACCACATGGCCGGGAAATTTAAATTGAAAATTGGTCTTACTTTTTAGACACAGTAGTATATAATTACCAGTATACGGCTTCTTATTTGTTCATATTGAATCTCTACAAATACAGGAATACCATATTGATGACTGTTTTCGAAGTTTGTATTATGCTCTTTAACGTTAAATAAAATGAAATAAACTAAAATGAGTTATTTTAGGGGTGTATCAAAAAAATATGTCACCAAAGTTATTACAGCTATTTACCATGTGTTACATGAGCAAAATTCATTTACATTCGATTTAATATCTGATAAAGTTTGTTATATTTTGTAGAAATAATAGTATGCTGATAATAAACAATAGAATAATGAAAAAAAATAATAAAAGGTTACTAATTTCAAATATTGGATACTTTCCATCATGGGAATGACAAATGCTAAAGCAGATTCAGAATTAGACACTAATGTTCCATAGGGGGCCATAAAATATGTCATAATAATTTGGAACAAGCAACTCTTAGAGATTTACACCCCCTCATCCCATCCTCCAACATGCAGATTCAACATTTAACCTGTTTATCCAATTTACTGAAAATGCCAAGATTTATTTCGGGAAGAATTCAGAAATCTATAGCTCTGTTCAACACATCTTTCTAAGTCAGATTTATTTTTAAATAAATAATCGCAAAAACTAAGCACTTGAAATTTTCATTTTAGTATTTTAAAGTGTTTCCTTTAAAATATTTATAAATAATTTGGAACGAAAAAGAAAAATAAATTTTCACGAAATATAATATAACACAAATACTTTAAATATTATTCTTTAAAAAATAACTCACCTGCTGTTGATGTTAAAAGGAATGTGTCTTTTTTATAGTTAGCAACGGTATTATTTTAATATTTTCTTTGAAGTCATTAAAATGTGTATATTATTTATTTCACTGTCCCTTCATTTTAAGTTGTTAGTTTAAAATTCATTTAAATCTGATTATAAAATAATAAAAAATATTCATTTATTATCAATCTGAATGATATGCTTGTAATTTTTTTTTTTTTTTTACTCCAACCTTTCTTATAAAAATGAAACATACCATTTTTTTATGCTTCGAAATTTAATAGTGCCGTCTCTTTAATTAAAGTATAGAAATAATTATAAAAAGAATTAAAAATAATATTGATTTTTCTTCATGTATATATTATTGATTTAATCCTCAGACTTGCTTATAAAAAATGAGTGTATAGAAAAATTTTTCTGTCTAGCACAAGTTTTTTTTTAATAACATTTTAGATTGTTTTATGTTGAAGGCATATTTAACTAAGAACACATTTAATTAAAGATAACTTTTTAAATTCATATTTATATAAATTTAATAACAAAAATTTTGGACACCAGTGTAGATGATTATCAGCACGGTTTCTTATTTGTTGATATTGAATCACTGCAAATGCAGGAAAACTATATTGATGACGGTCTTTGCAAGTTTATAACTTTCATGCTAATTAAAATAATTATTTTAAGGATATTTAAAAAAAATTATAAGCTTAAAGTTATTATAGCTATTTACCCTGTGTTACATACGAAAATGCGTTTACAAAACGGTAACTTCAGACAAAGTTTAATATGTTTTGTTGAGATAATTGTATGCTTATAATAAACATTAGAATTATGAAAAATAATAAAAGAAGGTATTTTCAATTGCTTGATGCTTTCCATCATTGGGAAGACAAATGAGTAGCATATTCAGAACTATACACTTTGTGCATCAGGGGCCTGCAAAAATTTGGAGCAATCAACTCTTACAAATTTACACCCCCTAATCCCATCCTCCAACTTGCAGATTTAACCCGTTCACCTCATTTACTGAAAATGTCAATATTTATTTCGTGAAAATTCAGAAATCTGTAGTTCTGTTCAACACACCTCTCAAAAGCCAGCTTAATTTTTAAATAAATAATTGCAAAAACTAAGCACTTAAAATTTCTATTTTTAGTATTTTAAAAGGCTTCCTTTACAGTATTTATAAATAATCTGGAACGAAAAGAAAATAAATTTGCATGGAATATAATGTAACAAATAAAGCTCTTCCAAATATTTTAAACATTAATTTACAAAAATAACTCACATGCTGTTAAAGTTAAAAGGAAGGTGTCTTTTTATATTTAGTAAAGGTATTATCTTAATATTTTCTTTGAAGTCATTGCAATGTTTATATTATTTATTTTGTTATCCCTTCATTATAAGTTTTTGGCCCTAAATTCATTTTAATCGGATTATGAAATAATAAAAGTAGCTTGTAATTTGATTTTTTGTTGTTGTTTTTTTTTTATTAATTTTTTATTCACCTTTTGAAAAAAAAATGAAAGATGCATTTTTTTGTGTTTCATAATTTATTAGAAGTAGCCGTCTCTTTTATTTAAAGCATAGAAATAATTATAAAAGGAATTAAAATAATATTAATTTTCCTTCATGTATACATTGTTGATTTAATCCTCAGACTTTCTTATAAAAAATAAGTGCATAGGAAATTTTTCTGTCTAGCACAATATTTTTTCTATAAAATTTTAAACTGTTATGTGAAGACATATTTCACCAAGAACACATTTAATTAAGGATAACTTTTTTTAATTTCATATTTATATAAATTTAATCGAAAGCATATAATTAATCGCTTTACATTTATTAGTATATAGCTAAACCTATTCCTCCTAAGCAGCGCTAGTGCAAGTGGAAGAAAGATTGATTTCCAATGATGGGTGTACTATAGTCACATCTTAAAACGATGAATATTGGAAGAGAATGTGACAGAGTGTCTCGCATCAATAATTAATTGCTTAGTTGGAGTTGGAGTTTCCTTCAATACCATACAACAATATGGGGTAAATATTCCCCTTTCTATCACCTTCTTCCTGTAGAAATAATCAATAGAGAGCTGTTAAAAGTTTCACCTGGGACACAAAGGCTTATATCGCAGCTTTTTTCTTTATAGCTGCAATTTTGACTCACTCAAGTGGTGTACCCATTATATAGTAGTAAATATCAAAATTCGTTGGTCAGGCAATATGTAAAAGTGTAAATCCAAATCCACCCTGAATTTACACACATACTCTCTCTCTCACAACACACATTTCTGATGTATACATGTGTACATATTTCTTAAAAACACAAATGTATTATTCACTCTGTACGCAATGCAATATTCGGTTCGTGAAATACAAAAAATTGACAAAATTTTATTATTGAAGAAAATGTGTTATTTTTCTTAAATGATCTTTAAAAATATCATTTTATTATGAAAGAAAGATTATAATTCCATTTCTAAAAATGATTTTTTATATATTTTTGGATAAAGTGGTGATGTATATGTGGGTTAAAATTTAATTTTCGTTGTTCTTTTATCTTCAGCAAATATAAAAATAGCTCTTAAATGCTGATATTTGGAAATACGCTGGTGATCAAATCTAAGAGAAAATGCTCATTATTTTCTTGAAAAGTGGTGAACGAAATTTAAAAATAATGCTTCGAAATAAAGACAGAAGGAGCGTACCTGGAATTTTGTCTTTTAATGGGGCTCAACAAATAAAGCATAATCTTTTGAATGCTCAATAGGCCATAAATTTATATAACTAAAAATAACAGTAATCAGTTGAAAAGTTATCTGAAATAGAAATTCCATAAAATAATGTAACATTTGGTAAGTGACTTATTGGAATTCCATTCATTAATATGACGACAAATGAGATTGGCGCGAAAAAGACATGGCACGAGAAATCTAACGTTTTTTTGAGGGGAATGTTTTAAAAAATTGAGGGAAGATGACTGAAGAGTTGTAGTAAATTAGGTTGGTTCCAATCTTGCAATTTAAAAACTAAGATGCTGCAACTGTTCTTTTGTTTTTATTTTAAACAAATCTAGTTATTAAAGTTGGCATACCCTTTCTTTTATAAAATAGGGGTTCACTCGTTTGAACTTGTAGTTTACAAACTTAGCTGTTTGAATTGTTATTAATACCTGTGAATATCCATTTGAATTGATGAGCAAACTCTGTCTTTTGAACTTTGACAATGAACTACTTATGAATATATGATTGTGAAAACACGTGAGTACAAAACATTAATTAAAAAAATTGTTCCTAAGTGTTACTATTGATTATTCAACGAAAATAACCTCACACAGGCAATTAGGCACATACATATTTAACACAAAATAATATAAATAATAGCTTAGAGCGTTGAAGGACTGCATTGATAAAAACCCGGAATCTCGGCTGAGAGCAAAAAAAAAAAAAAAAAAAAAAAAAAAAGGTTTATTGAAAAAATTTAATAATACAAATTTCCGTGACTTCCTTTAAAACGAATGTCTCATAGGCATTGAAGATTATCATTGTGTAAGAGAACTGTCGTCAAGGTAATCTTGGAAGAATCACTAAAGCCTACTTTTTTATCTTCATTGTAATTATCCCACATTTTTTTACTCGCCTAAATTTGATAGAATAGAATACTAGACTTACTAGAATACTAGAATACTTAATCAAAATAAGAATCACATTTTTTTTTTTTTCCTTTGTACGACGGTAAGATGTTACTAGAGTCAACAGATTCATTTTTGTCAACCTAGATCGAAGAAGTTCAGCATTCTCTTTAGTTTAACATAAATATCTTACTAGATCATTTAGTTTGTGTTGCTAAAACAGTTGGGATTGCTGCTTTCAAAGTCGCATCCAGATAATCTCTTCTACTTGTTAAAAGAGCTTCTGATGTCACAGATGAGTCTGAAACCTGACTATATCGTGAGGAATTGAATGCAGAACAAACTTTTTATTTTTATAGTGATATCATTATTGGATAAATATCAAATCAATGTTATGATTCTTTTCTTTTATCTATATCACAAGGAACATTGTTAGCGAACGTCCGTTCTGACTATTTGTTCAAATCTTGTAAATAAAGGTTTCAATATCTTGAGCGGCACCTAAGACTTTTGATGGTCTTCTAGCATTACGTAGAAATACGAGAAGTACAACATTCTCACAAATTCCATTTCGTTTTCTGGTTACGATCTGACTACAAATATAGTTAAACCTATCAGGTCTATTAACACAACCACGTCTTGCCATTTTATAGAGCAGACAACAAAAACCATGGCGGGGGCGGGGGGGGGGAGAATGGAGTAGAAAATGATTCATAAACCAATCTAGCAACTTTTAATAGAGCCATTTAGAAAATATCTACGTCTTTTAACGGGTTTTTTTATACGAGAGGCTTAGATACGCCGTTAAATAATCGTAAGAACTTTTAGTTTACTCAAGCTTGATTAAAAAATTAATTTTTTTTTTTTTATTTCCGATGCGTAAGTGCATAGTTTAAATAAGAGTTTTGTAAAAGAAAAAAAAAAAAAGGTATCTCTTGTGATGATTTAATGGTAATTTTTGAGTTCAGATATAAAAAAAAACACGTTTTGCCCAAATTATGGAAACGTTTTTCATTGTAGATCTGTATTGTTATTGACAAGTTTTTATCGATATCTCATTTTATTTCAATAAAACATGCTTTATTTTTAAAAAATTAAAACATGATTCCTGATGCAAATATATTACAATTTACAATAAATAGATAAAAATAAAGTTATTTTTATAGTTTAACAATATTTTTCTTTTTGCAATTCTGATAAAAGAAAATTGTATTCATTGCCATTTAAATGTTTGTTAAGGCAAATTATGTACACGAGTTTCATCACTTGGTTGAAGCCTATGCACATGCATTACTAATTGAAAAAAGAAAATTACGTAATGTTAAAAATTAAAAGAAATATAAATAAAAGTAGAAAAATTTCATCAAAACTAAATTTTTCCTGCTTATTATATGTGATCTTAATATGGCATTTTTTTCGAAATCTGATTGCTGAGTAGCAGGTTAAAATGGATAAGTGGAGAAAAATATCAAGTGATTGTCAAATTTCTGATTTTAGCCATCACTGACTCGTTTACAATGTTTTTTAAGATATAAAATTCCACGTTATAAGTTAGTTGGCAGTTTTATTGCAAAATATAGATTAAAATGAAGTCTCCGCAATTCAAAATTTTAATTATGCGCAACGATCACATACAGTATATAATCAATAGCCAAAATTTATGAAAATTATGTAAACCAGTATACTTCAGTTGCAAAACAACGTATTCCAAAAATCAATTTATTCAAAATGTATCCAGTAAGAATTAAATGAAAAATATTAATCAAACCCTTTTCTATTTATTTAAAGATTCAATAGGTATTAATTAAAGATTTAATAGCTTTTAGAAGATTTTCTCGTACGATTCTACTTATTCATTAAAAGCTTTGATTTCACGAATGTCTTTCACAGGACGCAAGCTCCTCTAAAATAGACTAGTTAAATATGCTTAAAGTGTATCGCAGAAGCGGTAAATTCGTTGAAACATAGAGTTGAATACTTAATCGTCTTCACATGTTGCATACTACACATTATCTTATTAAGTTGAGCATCTTTACTAGAGAAGGTGGGCTTTCAATGATAATTAGGATGAGAGATATTGTTTCCTCCTCTACAGATATCTGAAATTATATCTGATATATTTATACTTATTAAATTCCCTAATAAGTTTTATGAATAAAATGACTTAGATATTTTCAAAGAATATTTTAATTAATTAATTAATTTTAATTTAGTTACTGAAACATAGGTATATGATTTAAAAACTACTCAAAGAATGTAAAAGATGGAGCTTTTAACATTAAAATTACGAAAAAAAATAGCAGTTATGTTTAGAGATTAATATATTTCTATGAGTATCCATACGTTTTCTATGTTTGTTGTTTTATGTACTATAGACAACATTTTTTTTTATAACAACTCATTGAAAATTGAAAGCAGTTTCATGTACCGAATAAAAGAACAAGGCTTTCTCACAACTCACAAATTTGTTGGTTGAAAAAGAGCCCTTACATTAGTTTGTATACATTTAAAATACATCAAAAATAAACATTTACATACATACAGAATCTTTTTTGTTATGTGTCATTTTATTAGCCGGAAGTAAAATGTCTTTAAAATAATTTTCTTCAGTTTAGAACATTGTGTGTATAAATTAAGTTGGGTGAATTGTTCTTTTAATAATTCCATTCATCGAATTATATTGTAGAGTCTGACAAAAGTTAGCTATAATCAAGAACAAAGAGAAACATTTTTTCTCGCGGTTCATTTTCTCGAATGTTAACCGATACATTCTGATATATTGTTTTCAAGGAATTTTTTTCTTTAAACAAATTTATCTTTTTCATTAAGGAATTTCATAATGCTAATAGTAATACTCGAGGTGAAATAAATATAATTGTTTTTTTAACCATGTATATATTTTCTTAAATGTAGGGCATAAAAGAAATTACCATCAAGAGAAAAATTAAAGGAAACATTTCATTTTTATAAAGACATCCATGTATTGTTATTACAGAAGCCTTTTTGAATTTGTATTTCATAAATTTTTCATGCTTCTATTTCATACTCCTTTTATAATATGAATAGCTGGAGGGGCCTCAAGAGGATATAAATATCTATTGAATGTGCGTAGACACGATACATTGTCTTGAACAAATGTTGTGGATATGTTACGTCTATAGTGAAAGCATTTTACATAAAGAAATTTGATCAATATCAAAATGAATGCGTAATAATTAGATCTATAATATATTATGCCAGAATTTTGAAATATACTAACTTGCATTTTTACTTCTGAATTTCCTCTTTAGTAAATAGTGTTTTCTAAATCATCTGCATTATTATATTTATAAAAAAAAAATTTTTATTATCAAAAAAGAGTTTTTTAAACCCAAAATTTAGGTTTTAATTTGAATTTTCTATAATGATATTTGACGCTATATTTTCCTATGGAACTATACCTCTACTTTCGAAAAGTACAATAGAAGAAGCATAGCGTCATATTAGGTGCATGAAATATGAGCATTAATAGAAACAAAAACAGCGGTAATTTATTTATGACAGGATATTTACGTAAGTAATTGGACAAAATGACAATCGTTCATATGGAGATCTGCATACGCATGCAATGTCCAACTGTTCATGAACAACACCACATTTGTAAAAGGGTGAACTGTATACAATCAACACTTTTGTTCCCACAAAATTATTGATAGTTTGCAGATGAGCAACTAAGCCTCATTTTTAGTAACTGAGATTCCATGCACCAATTCATTCATATATCTGCTGGGAAAAAGACCAAAGCGATCAGATCTGATAAACATTACGCTAATGCAATGAGGCATTGTCTTCCAATCGAACTGTGACATTGGAGTCTGGATGAAATCTGGTTTACGAGAGATATACTTCCTTACAGTTTGCAATGCTTTGCCATTGCACTGGATGAAGATAAAGTACGCATCGTTATATTTACTAAGGGAATAACTCTATCCATAGATTGCCGATAATTTCAAGCAACGAGTGTCCAATGATGACCGTTCAGTTTCATAAGAGTAACAGAAAGATAGACAACAATTCTTTAAACTGTTGTTCTCATAAACCCTAAGTGATTATTTTTATTTTAAACTTTATTTCATTAAGTATTTTTATTTTTTCACACGTTCTGCATCAGGTGTAACTTTAACATTACCTCATACATTACAAGTTTCCTTAGTCAACTTTTAAGAGTTTCGAGCGAAAATTTTGCCATGCATAGCTTATGCAGTATTGCTCAAGTAACCCGCATATAATATTTACTTGAAAGTGTTTGAACAATATCTCATAAGCTATTATTTTACAATCTTTCCCAAGAGCGTTATAAATAAGAGATGAAATTTTAAACTTTCCAAAGCAAAATACTGAACAGAGTCAAAAAACATAAATAAGGGAAAAAAAATGTGTAAATACTTTGTTCCTTAGTTGCAAAATTTAAATAGCTTTGGATTTGAGAGTAAACTAATACTGTAAATAGCTTTATTAAGAAAAGCATCGAAAATTGTTTCAAATATATTTGATAACAGCTCAAGTTAAAGAATAAATATAGATTATATTATTGCCGAACTTTCTTAACTAAATTAAAATTGGATAAAAATGTAAAATTGTTCATTTTTATTCAATTCCTACTATTAGTTCACACTCTCCGCATATAAATATATTTTTTTTCTAATGTAGCTGGCAAATACTTAGACAGCTTGGTCTTAGATGCCTTAAGGCAAGCGCTGCACAGACATTACTCACTTTGCATTACCCAGGGGGAGCGTGTAACTTGATGATAAAGCCACGGACGCGGAGTAACAATGCCTCCGCAACGCTCTACGATCCTATTAGACCGGGACCTACTGCTTAAAGTGTATTACGAACCACTACAAACATCCATGGCACCGCCGGGACTCGAACCCGAAACCTGTGGTACCGAACACTAGCCCCTCGGCCATTCAGACCTTACTCTCTCCTTATATAGATTTATATATCTTGCTCAAATTTTCAATCGTTAATAAAATACTCTTTTTTCATCCACTCAAGTTCAAATACATTTTTTAAACTTTTAATGGATGACACTGGGTGTTAATACAGTTTTTTCAAATATTAATTCATTAATTAATTTTAGTCTTATATTCGAGAAAAATTTCTTTTATATAAGATATTTAGCAGGATATAAATTTAGGAATAAATACCGTTAGTGGCGCAGCGTGTAGATCGCTGGAAAAAAATTTCTTTTAGAGATTCTTTTTTCATTCTGGGTTCTAATCTGAGACAAGGAGGAATCAAAATGGAGAACGAAACGTGAATAAATTAGTGAGAGAGATAGAAAGTGTGTATGTGAGAGAGAGAGAATTTTTCCAACTTAAAAAATGAATACAAATTATTTATAAAGGACTTTTTGCACTATAGCGAAGAAAAGTAGGGATTGTCTAAATTTTTTTTTTTATATATTATTTGTTTTTATAATAAAGTTCCAAGAAAATAAAGGCGTTAAGTTAATCTTTAAATCCTAATTGACATATTTCCTTTGCTTTTCACAACATTTACCTAAATGCTTATTGTATCCTACATTAATCTTTATAAGATAATTTCTGAAAAGTTTTAAAAACTGTAGATATTAATTAATTATTATATTTAGTGTTTTTATTGATTTGAATTACGCCTTTTTTTCTAAATTAAAAAAACAAACAAACACTTAAGCGCTTTATTTATGTTTTTAGAAGTAAATGTCTTATGCTTATGTTATGTGAAAAAAATAAATAAATTTTTTTCTTGTTTCTTTATTACGAGCCTGATTAAAATGCAATTAGTTTTAATGCGTTTATAGAACTGTTGCTTTCTAATTAGGTAAGTAGATAAATGCAATTAATTAACTTCCAATTAAAATGATTTTTCTTTCAATATCGTAGCAATTAAATTGATGTCATGTATTCGTTAGTAGGGTAACAGTAATTCAATTTTTTAAGTTTTTTTTTTTTAAGGTTTCGTATTCAAGAAACCTTTTAAGTTAATTAAAATTGAAAAACTGCTTTCCGTTTCATTTGAGATTTTTTTTAAAAAATGCTGAGCATTTGATATCACTTGCCTTTGAAACAGAGATTTGCAATAAATTCATTATTACTTCATACTCAACAGAATAGTTTTGTCACATTACACATAAATGGAAAAAAAAGAGAAATATCTCTCTGGTGAACTTTCGTTCATTTAAGAAAAATCAAAACAATCGCTGAAATTGTTTTCACTTAAATTGTTAATATGTTTCCAAATTTAGGAGATATCCGTTTCCGATCTAGTTATAATGCGTAAGTTACAGGGGAGAGTAAACTCAAAGGCAACAGATTGACCTTACGTAAGTGTAAATAATGTCATTATATATATATATATATATATATACATTCAAAAGGAGAGCAATTTTAAAGAAAATAAACAAATACGTCACTTTTTCTGTAATACGATTAGGTTCAATATTTATTTTTATAAAATAGTACAATATGTATTTTCAAAATATCATATGTAGTCCAATCGATAAATTTATTTTTATTTCTAACTTAAAAGGAATCCAATTCAAAATTCAATGCTTCAAATGCATATTGTATTAATATGATAAATTGTCTTCTTTTTAAACTAGCAATTGATTTTCATATTGGAAATTATATAACGATTTAGCCTAGGATTTTAGTAATGAAAGAACAATTGAAACACAGAAAAATTAAATAAATAAATAAAATAATAAGATTTACTTATAAACTACGAAATATAGTGCTGAGTACTTGTAAATGTAAGGAATTTTTATTAAATAATGTATTATAATATTCTAAAAAAATATTACGATTTCCGAAATTCTAAAAGCATATTACGATTAATAAAATTCGTCCAAATTCTAATATATTTTAACGTTTTATAAAATTTAAAATTTAAATTTTTAAAACTATTTTTAGGCTATTAACTATAACTGTATATAAATTATATCGTTTACTGTCTGCAGATATATAATATTTCTTAACTGGATGTCATTGATTTTATTTCAAATTAATGAATATATACTTATAAAATGTTAATATAAAATTATTAAAATAGTTTTAATTGTCAAAAAAAAATTAATGTACTTTTCCTATTTAACCATTATTCTTATAATCAAATATCTGTTAAAGTACGATAGAAAAGTGTACTGTTTAATATGATTTTAAATTAATATTCATAAAAAATATCGCGTTAGTGAATTAAATTTGTACAAATGAAAATCATCTACAAGAAAATAAATAAGGAGAAAAAGTAAAACTTTTTTCTATGAAAGAAATTGAAAATGAAATCTTTGATTCTCATTGAAAAGCCCTTCAGTAAATAAGCCTAAAGCCATTCAGTGAAATTATTGGAAAGCTCTCCAGTAAATTTTGATATACTCGAACAAGTATCGATCCATTAGAACTTTTAATATTGACTTATTGACTATAAAGTATGTCACTTTATAATTAAACTACCTATTTGTTGGATAAATTTTGATATCTGAAATCATGACGATTTGGAAAAGGTACCCTCAGAGATACGATAGGTTTATTTCTAAATTTGTCTCCTAAAATCTAATGTAGAATCTTTCCGGATTTATAGTGTTTGTTGCTAGAAAAGGGCCGGAAGGAATATTATTTGTTTTTACACATTAGGTGCTTTGAAATAACTTTTCCTACATCATAAATTTACCCTGTTAACTACTGCACTTTTTTTTTTTCATCGATAGCCTACAAGGCTTATTTTGCATTAAACTAAAAAAAAAAAAAAAAATTACTGTTTAAAATAAAAATATATATTACAATACTACTTTTATTTTCAATAACATTGAATTGTGAATAACTAAAAATAAATTTAAAAAACATTTCATTCTAAAGTTAAAAGATAATATATTTTAATACCTGCTAGTAAGCATAGCTTATGTTAAGCACTTTAATTTCATTAATTTATAAATACTCCTTAAAAAACATTGATTTGAGAACACCGTTTAAATGTTCAAAATTCAAATGTCACACACAGACAAAGATTTTAATAAACAAATATAGATAATTATTTTCTAATTTAAATATCATCGTACAAAAATGAATTAATTAAAATAAGCAACATCATCAAATGAAAAAATCGAAAAAGACAGACACGAATTTTAATTGAATATTAATCAAATAAATACGTAGATTGATACAAAATTTAAAAAAATATGAAAACTTTAAAAGAACAAATGTATTACGCTTATTAAATGAAAACCATTTATATATATCATATATAACAATATATATACGCTTTATAAAATATATAAAAACACAAATATATATATATATATATATCTTAACAATCATATTTAGTAAAATGAAGGAAACGATATTTTGGATAAGGACCCTTTTCGGTATCTGAAAATAATAGGATTTTTTTAATAAAAATCAATGGGTGTAGTATTACTCATACACTAAATAAAATGCTGAAAAATCTCGAATTTCATATTGGGAATATTTCGAGTTAACAGTTAATTAGTCATATTAATTAATTTGCTAATTAACAGTATTGCATCATGAGTTAGTGTCCACTCAAAACATTTTCAACGATTAATGATTTTTAACTGTATATATATACATATATATATATATATATATATATATATATATATATACAACTTATGTAGGAAAAATCTAATGATAATTACGATTGTTATTAGTGTACTTTTTAAAAGGGGGAATGGGCAGGTTAAAATAAATTGTCAGTTTAAAATTTATATATATATACATATATATATAAAGTACACTAATAACTTTTAGTAATTATCAATAGATTTTTGCCATAAATGGTATATTTATATATATATATATTATATATTTATATCTTTCAAAAGCATAGCTAATATAATAGTAAGTATTTAAGGCATTTCTCTTTTAATGAATTTCTATTTCTCAAATATTAATAAATAAGAATATAATTAATATTTGGTAACTAATATTGAATTTGAATAAATGTAATTTTTAAAAGATTATTCTTTGTATTAAATATTTTTTCTTCTTATTCTTTAAGGATTATTATTTGTATTATTATTTGCAATTTAGAGAATGTAAAGTTGGTTTTTAACTATAAAATCATTATTTAAAAGTTCAGAAATCCATTCATATAAATTAGTTTTAGTTCATCGGTTATTGATATTGCGTACTGGATAAATGAATTGAAAATCGCCATGTTAAAAACAGATGATTTTAATTGACCCGCATTAGGAATAAAATAGAACTAAAAATAGCTTTCAATTCCGATTTGTTAATGTCTTTCTAAAGTACAAAATGCATTAAAAACTTTTAAATTAAATGTCATGAATCACAGCACTGATAAATACGTGACTAAGAGTGTACTAAATAATTACTATAGCATTTCAAGAAAAATAGTTTTAATGGGAATTCAGTGAATTAGCTTTATCTAGTTACTTAATTAGAAAATAAAAGTCCCATAAAGTCATTAAGACTAATTGCTCTTTAATCAGTTTAACAGGGAAGAACTCCCCCAAAAATATTTTTCAGATAACATAGAAGTATTTCAGTTTTTTCAAAGCATTACTGTTTTCCTCTGCCTTCAATGTTTTTTCAAACAAAGGGAAAAAAAAACTTCAAATCGATAAAAATACTAAAGAGTTAAGTACGATTAACATTAGTTTTTTTGTAGTCTTTTATTTATTTATTTTTTTCAAATTAAATTTAAAAAATAGTAACCAACAAAAAAATTTATAAAGGAAATTAATTAATTTTCTAGTACCATGTAGTAGTACCTATAAAGAAAATTTATATTATTTTGCATGATCTCTATATTCATGAATTATTCATTATACATGTAATGAAGGTTAAAAAATGTCATGTAATGAATAATGCAGAGATATGAAAAAAAAACATTATGAATGAATTATCGATTAAAATTTATCCGTGTTTAATCATACTGAGTGAGTTTTTATTCAATTCTTACTATTAGTTTACACTCTACCTATATATATTTATATATCTTGTTCAAATTTTCAATCGGTAATAAAATACTTTTTATTCATCTACTCAAGTTCAAATGCATTTTTTAAACTTATAGCGGCTGACATTTAATGTTAATATAGTTTTTCAAATATAAAATCATTGATTAAATTTAATTAATTAATTTTAGTTTTATATGGGAGAAAAAAATTTCTCTTATATTTAACAGGATATAAATTTAGGGATAAATACCGTCAGTGGCGAAGCGTGTAGATCGCTGGAAAAAAATTTCATTTTGAGATTCTTTTTCTTTCTGGGTTCTAGTCTAAGTTAGAGGGAACAAAATGGAAAATGAAACATGCGAATAAATTAGTGAGAAAGATGAAAAGTGTGTATGTGAGAGAGAGAGAGAGAATATAGCTTAAAAAATGAAGGAAAATTATTTATAAAGGACTTTTTGCAACATAGTGAAAAAAAAAAGTAGGAATTGACATTAAATTTTTTTATATTACTTGTTTTTGATATCAATGGAGTTGTACATAGTCAAGAGGAATATAACTTTTTTTGAAAATAAGTCGATAAAATTTGCAATATCTCAAAAAAATTTCTTTAAAAAAAGTCTTGTAGTTTAGTTCTATATTAGTTTTTAAATCTAATTATAACTATTTATAATCGATAAAATCAAATTAAACCTATTAATTGCAAATTAATAATTTATTTTCCACATCTGAATGTCAAAAATTATTTGTTTAAATAGTCATAAAGGTGTCAGTAAAAAATAATTTTTACATTAGAATTTGGTGAGAGTATTTAAACATCCAATTTTGATATTTATTTGATTAATTAACTCCAATAATTATTAATATTCATGTATTAATATAACCATGTAAGGATTTAAATTTTTGAAAGTGTTTCATTAAAAGACACCATCGTTTTAACACTTGCACACTTCCTTAACACGTATATACACATGCATAATAAATTTAAAATCAGTCCATTAAATGAAGAGTTCTGAGTTAAAATATGAGAAACCCATTATTAGATAGCTTTTTCACACGAATTTAAAACTAATGACGTGGAAAGTATAATTTTTCATTTACATTGGCAGCCATCACACTCAAGGATGGTGTCGCCACATTATCTCACTGTTTTCACACACACTTCGTTCTGCTTCGACTCGGGAATTCCCGGAAAGCGCTTTACAAATGTCGGTTCTTGCACAAACAAACCGCTGGGCCTAGCATTGTTTACGAACATTCAAGTAGAGTCGAACATTACAGTATTTACATAAAAATTCAGCACAAAATTCCATAGTAAGCACCAAATATACACAATATACAATTGAATGCAACAAAAGTAAACACATTAAGTAAACTATAATCTAATAAGTAAAAAAAAAAAAAAAAAAATTAAAAATTCTCATACATAGTTTTAACACCAAAATAATAATAAAATGAGAGAGTTAATAGATAATGTACATAATTTAAATATAGGCCTTTTAAATTTTCCTGAAATAGTTTTAATTTTACAGGTTATGACCTTGTTATCAGAACTACAACACAGTTCCACTATTCTAGCTAAAGGTCACTTACAAATTAGTAAAAAAACTTCTTTCTCAATTATCATGGTACTTACAGAAATATTTTTTCTCAACCATCCATTTAGATGAACCATCCATTTAGATTTTTGCTAGAGCGTATTTAAATAAACCTCCATTTTATACAATACTTTTGTACTAGTTTATTTGTTGACTGTCAGCGACACAACCGATTATCCTTTTTATTTGTCACATAATATACAGGTATAGCATTTGATGAAATATCCGATAGGAAAATGACCGGCAGCCAAAACCTCGAGATTGTCAAAATAATTTGGCATTGGAGTAAGAGGTCTGGAGTTCAAAATACCCTCTAACTGAATAATAATAGTTTTCAATTCTTCAAATACGACACGCAACTTTCCTACAATTATTTTCAAATGGTATTTCACAGATGTGAACACCTACCTCCCAGAGGCCACCAAAGTATGGACATTGAGGAAAAATAAAATTCCAATCAATTCTTTCATCAATAAAGTTAGAGGCTAAATTCTCCACAGGAAAATTGAAAATTTTGTAAAAACCTTTTTAATTGTAAGTTCTCTCTAACAAAGTTGGTTGCCTTGTACGTGAGGATTTTGAAACACTTACCATGTCTAGCCATGAATCTCTTGAGCATGGCAATTACCGCATCAGATAACATATGAAGGTGTATGGCACAAGTTAAAAACACATACATACAAAAATGCATACTTTGTTTAATAGACCCTTTTGCTGACTTTTATAAGACAAACACAAAAAGAATGGTCCGCATAAGTCTAAACAAGTTACCTTAAACACAATCTGTCTGGAATTTCCAAAGTTTTAATTACATTCGTTGCTGAGATTTCGTATTGTTTTTCGGTGTTAGGAATCAATTGTCCCTCAACTCTTGAAAAACCCTGTACTTAAAATATCGATTAGTTGTGTTGAATGTCTTTGGATTCTTCTAAAGTGTTAGTTCCACTTAATAATCGTCGACGTAAAATTCATTACACAGTACCAATGCACCAATAGCGAAATTCTTTCCTTCATCAATGGAAATCTGTTTTAGAGTCCTCGTTACTAGATATGGAGCACTAACTGTACCGTATCTCTACTAAACCAGGATCGAACTGGAACACCTTTACTGGCACATTTGAGTGTTCTTTCCGAAGAATTCGCTGGAAGTTTCTTTTTGGCTCTTGTTAGTGTTTAACGTCCGATACACTTTACGAATTTCTACAGTGAATGCAAAAATGTTTACGGAATCTCACTAGCAATGAGAAAAGGTCGTCTTGAATAACTATATCGTTTTACCGAGTTGAATTTAAAAACTCTTCACTAATAGTTACAGTTGACGCTCTAACACAATTCTCAATTTTATGGTACACTTTTGAGGCCGATAGATACAATAATGAGGCAAGTAATAGATTACCACTGATTTTACATTCTCATCTGTTTCACTCATGTGACCTAAATCTTTGTATTTTTTTAAACGCTTTTAATTTCAACTTATCCCTACTAAGCCTTTTTCACAGGAAATTCAATCTCTAAAGAGCAATTTGTTTGGATTTCCCTAAACATGAAGAATCTTTTTAAGAGTCATTGTTACTATATATCTTTCTGACTCATTTCTCTTATAATTTTTCTGAAATTTTTTCCCCGAATATTGGCATCGTTATTCTTGATTGTATAGGGTTCAAGTGCTACGATTTAACAAAACTACCTCATTGTACAATTAAGGTTATTTGTGGATATTCCACAATGTTCTCTGTTTACATTTTCTATCGTGCTGTATACGGACACCACAAAGCCGAACACAGTATTTTGGAAAATAAGATTCATAGTTTCCATCCTAAATTGGCTTGGCTTAAGTAAGTCATAAAATACTTCCCAATACTATTTGAATGCACTCAGGAACATTAAATCTCTTGTTAGCAAAATTAATATTATACAAATAATCTTCGTTTATTTCTATTTTGTTTGATGGAATTAAATATTCTGTGATGTTTGGAACTACTAAAAATCCCATTCACGAGTGAATGAAACTTCTTTCTTTATTTCTAATAAATTCAACAACTCTTGAATTAATCGTAAACTGAAAATTGTTCAAACCCCGGAAACAGCTGTGTTTATTTTTACTTTCTTCAAGTTCGTTCAATTCAAGTTTTACTTTCTAATTAGTTTGTCTGCATATTGGTTAGTTAAAAAACAAGATGTACTTCCGAAATTCAGCAAGGATTTGATTGGAAATAAATATCCTGTCTGGTTAGAGAAGCAGATGGCTGTATGAAGCAGATGGCTGTAATAAAATATTTTTTTCTTCACAATATATAGCTTGCGGTTAAAATGCCTCACACTTGACTCACAATTTTCATGACTCACACTTGGCTTAAGCTCACTGAGGGAGAAAGTTAACTTTCCGTTATTTCTTTCTTTCTACTCTGGATTAATTGGTTTATTGGGTTCCAATTGAAATGGAGGGTAATATGATGTCTCTTTCCCCTTTCCTAGAAACTATGTCTGGATTTACAGTTTACTCTATAATTCGAGGAAATGCAGTTAAAACATTGATTGCTTAACTTCAACACTATTATTCTCTGAAATGTTTTTATAACTGGGGCATTTGTAAAGAGGATGAATTTGTTCGCACAATATGTACTTTGAAGTTTTGGTAGTTTCAAAAAGATTCATTTAAAAGAGGCCATTTCATTTAAACCATGCTTTCTATTGTTTAATACTGATGGGCCCCATTGTTTCTTAGTCAAGGGATGTTAAGATTTTATGGGAAACAATTAATTTCCATAGCTGCTTAAATTCCGATACCCCTTTCAATTGACAAAAATACTCAAACATTGCACCCACTCTGGATGCAAACTGCACATAATTTCCAGATAATAACTTGTGGGCTTTTTAAATTGATTTAAGCACTCAAAAAGGGTTGCTTGGAATTCTTTCAGGACCAAGGATTAAATTTTTTTTTGTACTTATTAATATCCTGTTCTGCATCGTAAATAAGTGAGTTTCCTAGTATCTCGTCCATTAGGTTCATAAGAATTATTTTTAATTTTTGTAGGACATTTTTAATCCTGAAAGCTTTTTCTAATGAATTAAAGAAAAGGTGTTGAAGGACTCTGCCTTCGATGGTACTGGGATAATTAGTGTTCTGACGAATTTTTCCATGCCATCTCTCAGTTCTTTGTTATCGCTAGTTTGAGAAATGTTAGTTGAATTTCCTTTCCCTTTCGGATGTTCTAGCTGTTTCTGAAGTGTGGTTAACTTTATTTTTTCTACTTCTAATTTTATTTAATTCTCCCGTTTTTCCCTCTCCATTTTTTCCTTTTTTCCAAAAACATTGTCAACAAGATTGCGCACTATCTCAATTTTGTTTTTATAGACGGATTCGAGCTGGATTCGATTTAAGTTAATCAAGTCTATTCTTCTAGTATTGTCTGGAAAGATAAACTCATCTCTTCCGCAACGCCAGTTTCCGCACAATTTTTAAGATTTAACGTAGCAGCCATTGTTTATTCACTTCACACAATTACACCAAAACAATAACCCCAGAACTTAACAAAAAACTTCAAACTAAACATTTTAATTCAATACCTTAATTCACCTAAAATTAAGAAACAAAGCCAAAAAACAATCAACACATAAAAAACTAAGTTACCGACATTGCTTATTAAGTAATCAATTTTCCAAAATTAAAAGCTACCGAACTTGCACACCAATATCAGCAGTAATAGACATACTATAGTAAAATAATAAGCAATCTACTACTGTGTCCAAAAAGTAAAACAAGTTTTCAATTTAAATTTTTTACTAATGAATATTTTGACTTCAAATTTCACACTGATGTCAAGGACAGTTCCAAAAACCTAAAAAAAATGGAAAAAAAATTCAAATATCATATGTCCCGCGAAATTTAAATTGGAAATTGCTCTTACTTTTCGGACATAGTTAGTATAATTAAATAATAAACACTAAATAAAGCCAAATGTCTCTCAACACAAAAAGACTGCCAAACGTTTGTCCAACTAATCCCGATTTCATTAATGTTCAGCAATCCACTCTGGTTCAACGGACCAAATAATGATCGACAGTTCTTTCACCCGAATTTAAAACTAATAAAAAAAGACTTGGGAAAGTAAAATTTTCTCATTTATTTTGGCCACCATCACATTCGAGGTTTATCTCGCCACATTAGCTTTCTGTTTTCACACATAATCCACTCTGCTCCGACGACGGGATTCTCCGTAGCACTTTTTAGATGGTGTTCCTTGCACAAAAACCAATTAATAAAACCAAAAACAAACACCTATTAATAATATTAAAAATAAAAGAGCATTTTATATATATTTCTTCTCATAACGCATTAGGGCTTTAGTTTTTCTCAAAGACCTGTAGTCTTCTTTAAATTTTAATGACGCTCTTTTGATTAAGTGAAGAAAATACGTAATAAATCCAAATTCGGTCAAATAAATGTAAAATTAGGAGTTAAAATTGGAGGGCGAAACTCTTCATATTCCTTAGTTATATATGTTTCTTTTTGTGTGTAGTATACTAGTCAGAAGAGCAATAATAAATAAGAGCAAAAAATACAATGATAAAAATTCTTTTCATGTATTGATTATTTATAAATGTATAACGTTGATTTATAAGCGATTCAGCCGAAGAGAAAACGAGAAAACGCTTAATGGGATGACAGGTGACAGTAGTAGTGTGCACATCTTAGCGGGGAAAGGGGTTAGATTAGCTCCTGTAGTTACGCGCAAAACGGTTCCTTATCAGCAATTTAGAATAGAGGGGCAACTCAGATTCACATCGTCGACTCAACCCTGCGTCATTTAATTTGAGGAAAGAGTCCAATTCTTGAGTTAGAATCGCTCTTGGACTTATTTGTGAGCTTTACATTTAGTTTAGAACTAAAATATGAAAAGCCTATTAATAATTTTAATACTAAATTGTAACTCATTTAATATTGTTTTGAAAATTATGGAAATTTATATAATTATATTTATTATCACTTAGTTTCCCTATACAAAGTTGTAAATATCATTGCTATAATTGTAGAAAATTTTATTATAATGCCTTTATTTTTTTTTTTTTTTTTGAAAATATTTTATCAATGGGAAATTTGTCCATCGAATAATAGTAATTTTTTTTTCATTTAGACAATTACGAGTGTAAGTGTATACATCATAAATGGACGAAAAAATTATTTATTTTATAATCAGAAATTTAAAATAATAACTTAAGTAACTAACTTTTAATAAAAAAACTGCCATCTGAAACTTTACAAAAAATGACAGTATTTTGCCAGAATAGTTATTAAATACAGCATATTAGAAAGTAAAAAAAAATGTAGTTTTTTTTCAATTTCTTCTATTAGCTCACACTCTCCCTATATATATCTTGTTCAAATTTTCAATCGTTATTAAAATACTTTTATTCATCCACTCAAGTTCAAATACATTTTTTTTTAGCTTGTAGTGGATGACACTTGATGTTAATACAGTTTTTCAAATATTAATTCAGTAATTAAGTTTAGTTTTTTTTAGATTTAGGTTGCATATATCTACCAATAGATGGCGCCAGATAAACTTAAAAAAAATGAATGAAAATTATTTATAAAGGACTTTCTGCAATATAGTGAAAAAAAATAGGAATTGACTTAAAATTTTTTTTTTTATATATATTAATTGTTTTATTTCTAAAAATACAATGCCAATACAACAAAATGTGTAAGTAAATTAACTATCTACATTTTTTTTATGAAAAAAATTTATTTTACATTTTCCACTCTTTTCTATAATTATGATAACATTTAAACAGTTTATAACACATGTTGTTGTTTTCAAAAGTCGCGAAAGTTGATCTACGCCATTCATCACTAAAACTGAAAAATCAATACATAGTAAAGTCAGCATTTCTCAGGGACCAGCATGATGGGAAGATTGCTACACTTCACCCATATTTAATCACCAACACTTTTGATCAAACTCACACGGAAAGGACATCTGAACTGTTAGCGCCTACTTTTCTTTCAGCTTGAGATCTATGACAGGACATTACAGCCAACATTTATTGTGCTCTACCTCGGCATTAACACATAGTCATTTTTTAGGGCTTCACTACTCATACTTCGACAACTAACTGATTTATATAAATTTGAAAGAAATTGATTTATTTGATTTTTAAAATAAAATTCATGTACGTAAAATAAGCTTAAAAAACGTAGGAGGGTATAAAATGAAATTTTAAAACTTCATCATCGTCTATGGGGTTTCTAAAATTTACAAAGATTTGAATTTTCTGAACATTCTAAATAGTCTGGAATATTTGGTAATGACAGAGAGGATTTCCCTTAAAAATGTACATTAAGGTTTGAGGGCTTTCGGGGTAGTGGGTATATCAAATTGTTTTTTAAAACGAATACTTTTGTAACTTTTATTAAAAGCATTATTTCTAGCTCGAATTTTGAGATACCCTATAAATATGATAATACCAATAATAACAGAAATGTTGACGTAAAAACAAAATTTTCTTTTGCAATGCCAGATTCTTGTCACACTTTGAAGAGAAAATTTGATATTTTGGGCAGGGTGAGTCAGAATTAATATTACATATATATATAAATTACAGATAATTTATATGCAGTTTCAGAGACTGTTTACAAGACTATTAGACCAAGATTGTTAAGATTACAAAATTGTCGAAACTGTTAAATCAAAATATAGATAACTAACTGGATGAAGAAATTACTAATGTATAATTGGGAGAGATCATCTAAGTATAAACTTTGGGGTGCGTTATTAATTTATCAATCAATCAATTATTGGCCACCAAGATTTAGAGGTTTGTTTAGCCTAAATTTCATTGTTAGAAAACTTAGTATATTTGTTAATCATATATCAGTCTTATTATAACGATGCTGCGCAATTTATTCTTTCACAAGTTTCTATATTCTACATATATGTTCAAACACTCAAATAAACAATTTTGTTTACCTCTTACATTTTACGTCTTTCATAAAAGTATATAACTGCAAGTGAAAGTTTTAGATCTTAAATAATTTTGTTTATTTGTTTGATTAATTTCTCCAAAATTGTATATCCTTGAACATTCTAAACATTTCCAGTAATTTTTAATACCATTTGATATTTAATAAATTTTTTATATTGAGTTAAATAGTTTCTTTTTCTTTTTTAAAGGACGGCGGGGAATAGAGCAATTTTTTATATTTAAATTTTAATCATTAGGTTTAAAACGCTTTGTTTGTAAGTAAAATCTATCACATAAGTTTAGCTCTGTAAGTTTCTTGTTGAACTTTTGGGGAGCACAAAAATATTAATTGACACTTAAATAAAGCACTCAAAGAAAGGTCGTCTCTGGACCAGGTCAGGACCCGAGAAAGGTCAATCTTCCTTTCATCCGTGAAACTGGGCAAGATGAAAAGATTTTGAGCCTATGTGAAATAGATTTCAACCTAGACAGAAGTCTAGTTGTTGTTAAACAACTAAAAAAGATGGGGATTGTCTCGTAAATCAATTACGTTTGAAATAAATTTAATAAGAATGTTAATTGCTGCGTAGGTCAGTTGTATATAAATTTGTATGACTTGAACTATAACGTTAACGTTTGTAATATTATAAAATAAACAACTAATTCAAATGTGTAACTAAAGGAATATATGCTCATTATGTATACTAAGCAAAACCTAGAAATACTTTATTGAGAAACAAGTGTGGAGAAATTCACCAACCATCACACACACACACACACACACACACATATATATATATATATATATCACAAATATGCTGAAAAGTTCGTAGGCTGACACATACTAGTATTAAAACCATATGATTTTTACTTAGCTCTAACCTTCAAAACACACGTGTATAAATTTGACAGCTGTTACATTATTAGTAGTGAGTTATAGCCTTTTTAGTGAAGCAACTGCTGTTAGTTTGAAAAAATGGATAAAAAGGAAATTCGTGTGTTAATAAAGCATTGCTTTTTGGCGAAACAAAATACTATTGAAGCCAAGGCTTGGCTTGATAAACATTATTGGGACTTTGCACCAGGAAAATCAACCGTAGAGAAGTGGTTTGCTAAATTTAAACGAGGCGAAATGAGCACCGAGGACGATGCACACAGTGGACGCCCCAAAGCGGCTGTTACCGACGAAAACATCTGAAAAGTCCACAAAATAATTTCTGATAACAGTAAAGTGGAGTTGTTTGAGATAGCTGGGACCCTAAAGATATCAATGGAACTTGTTGAAATATGTTGGCAGGAACGTGTTGAATATCGTGAATTTAGCGAAAGCTCTGTTCAAAGTGGGTGCCGCGCGAGCTCACAATAGACCAAAAACAACAACGAATTGGTGATTCTAAGCAGTGTTTGGAGCAAATAAATCCGAATATTCGCGTTGATATGTGACAATGGATGAAGCTTGGCTCCATCATTTCACACCGGAGTCCAATCGATAGCCAGCCGAGTGGACTGCACATGATGAACACTAAAAATGCTATAACTTCACTAAAAATGTTACAATTCACATACTAATAGTGCAACAGCTGTCAAATTTATACACGTGTCTTTTGAAGGTTAGTGCTAACTAAAAATCATATAGATTTAATACTAGTAGCGCCATTTATGTGTCAGCCTACGAACTTTGCAGCTCATCTGTTATATATATATATATATATATATATATTGGTTTTTAAATTAATTTTAGAGTGAAATGAATTAACAGTTCATTGCTATTGAATTGTTATTATTTAAATAATTTTAGCTCCAATAATTTGCATAACTATGAAGATTCAACGCAAAAAAAAAAAAAAAAAAAAAAAAAAAAAAAAAATCCAACTGAATATTCAAGATATTTTTTAATAGATAGGTTCTCATCATGGTTAACCAATTCTGGCGTAAAATTGAAAAGAAAATGATGGGCATATTTTTTTAAAAACTGTTTCATTCTCGTTTCTTTACAGCATTTTATTTTAATTAAAAGTTTACATGTAAATAGGGAAAATTAAACAGATTTGAAAGATTCTTTCATGTGTAAAAAATGTTTGCTTTATAAAAATAAAAATCATTCAGCGTCAAC
Organism: Caerostris extrusa; assembly: GCA_021605095.1. Classification (NCBI taxonomy): domain Eukaryota; kingdom Metazoa; phylum Arthropoda; class Arachnida; order Araneae; family Araneidae; genus Caerostris; species Caerostris extrusa. The sequence goes on along the minus strand of BPLR01013742.1, from coordinate 6,679 downwards.
GATGGTGGATTATAAGTTTTGAAAAAAATCATTATAATGCTATCATATTTTGAATGTTTCTTCTACATCAATAATTTTCAAAATATGGGGAGAGACATGTTTCTGATAAAAATTCAAAAAATTTAAAAAATAGGGATAATGAGAAAATTTTTTTATAAACACAAAAATTACCTATAAAAATATGCACTAAAAACAATACTACATTTTCGTCGGTTTTAGAATTGTTTGTAAAATTTTGTTACCCTTCAAAAAAAATTCCTAAATTTAAAAGCTTAAAAATATTTTCAGAACAATATATTTTTTGAGAATGACATTTTTAAAGCTACATATTTTAACAGAATTTCTGTCGATAATTACATTTTTTACAATTTTAAACTATTTAGGTACTGAAAATAGGTGCTATCGATGAATTTTGAATTTTAAATGATAATGTTTTTAATAATTTTTCCGCTTGCTTTTCTTATACTTTAAAAAAGCAATAAATTTAAAAGGCCCCATACGGTTTTAAGCCTTTTTTGGATATTTTGCTGCTTAATGAAAAATCCTTGGAGTTCAAATTTATGAAATACACTGTGTGGAATTCAGAAATTAATAGGATATTTAATTAGATAAAGGACATGAGGTATAAACTTCATTGCTTTCTATTGAAAAATTAAAATAGAAGGAAAATTAAAATAGAAGACATTTTAAGGGAAGTAACACCAAATTTGGGTGGTAAGTTTTATTTAAACAATCAAAGAAAAAAATAATCCCAATATAACCACCTCCACTTTACACATCGAATGCTTGTGATAAATGCATAGTAAGTTCTATTAATTTGGATAACCCCATAAAGAAATGTTAATGAAGAAACTTAATCACGTCTACTCTTACACGTCTACTCTTACACGTCTTTCTTCTGTCGTGTCAATATAAGCAATATCTTTTTATAAATATTTTTTTTATTAAGACAACATATGATTGTAGAATGGTTGTGTAAAATTTTATGCAATATTCTATGTGTGTCCCTTAAGAGAGTGTGTTTGTTGGTCTCTGCACCTGACCAGATGGGAATCCGATATGTCCAACGGGATGACCTGTTTCCGGAGGGTGCAGGTCTTTTGCCACAGCTGCGGGTGAAGGGGATAGCTGTGAAAAAGTATTTTAATTGGCAGGGCCCATTTAAAACTTCGGGCCATCATGCTTAGGCGCACGACTCTCGATTTCAACCAGTTAATTGAAGATTCCCTAGCATCAGCGTCATTTGAAAAACCTGCTGCACAATCCATGCGACATGATGTGGACATGACTTCCATGCTACCAGACTGAAAAGCCTCAACTGATGTAAGTGACTTAATGCTTCTTATTACTGAACGGAAATTCCGAAAAAAAATAATAATGCCCCTCTTCTCTGGCTGTTGCAAGTACTGATTTGTAGAGACGATCCCCATATTATTTTAATTAGTAAACATAGTTTTCTATTGGGGAAATTGTGTATAGAATATATTTTTTTTTGTTGATGCATTATTCGAATTATACAATTTCTTGATAATGTTAATTGAATGATTTTAATTCAAGTTCAACATTTGTAAAAATAATAAATTCACTTTTGTTTATATTTAAAATGATGAATTTGTTTGTGAATTATTTCGTCTCTGAAGGCATGCGAACCTGTAGGTTTAATTTGTGGCAAGGGTTATTGCGTAATTCAAAATGGTTTTTGTGTGTGTTGGGTAAAACGAAGTAAATAAGTGTTTCTAGAATCGGGTATTATTTAATTTAAGGTTTTAAAAAATGACAACATCCCACTTCAAAACTAATAAGATACAATTTTTATATTATTTATTTCTTAATGATTGAAGATCAGTATTTATGATGTAACAATCAATATTTATGATGCACGCAATTAGAAATTTTGACTGAAGGGTTTAAGAACTTCCTATTTACAACCACTTACCTGAAGAAGTTTATTTTTATAGAAAATCGATAAAAGGAAGAAATAAAAATGTTTTAAAGTCAAGATGCATATTTTATTATGTTTTGATTTGATCCAGTTACGTAACGTTAGATACTCTTTAAAATAAATCGAAGTTTGAAAGTTATTTTTATCTTTTCAGCTTATATGTGTTCCTGAACTTCATTATCATAGATAGAAACCAGTTTTTTTTTAATTTCTCAATGTTGGCTATTGAAAATTATAAATATATCACCTTTTAAATAATTTTGATTTTGATCCATTTTTTTAATGTTACTCTTAGAATCAATTTAAGGACTCATGTTATTTTCAGTGAATCAGAAGAAATATATTTTCATTGCATTTTTGCAATTACACTTTGCCAAACAATGCATTATATATGTTCATGTTTCTCTTACTCATATACTTGTTTTTTTTGTACTCATCAACATATAAGCATATAATAGTTTTAGCAAGTTTCAGACTAGATTTTTTAATTAAATTTATGATATTACAAGATATCACTAAACTATTAATTTTTAATGTTTAATTTTCGCTTTTATATATAGTTGATATAAAAATTTAGAATATGTACTTGTAGAGTGTACTGCTTATTCATACAGTACTGCATATATAAAAATAATGTTTGCATATATGTACGGTATTCCAATATCAATGTAATTTAAAAATTATAACATTTAGGTTTTTAATTTTTTTCTTTTCTTACTATATTGTATTCTAATTATTTTTAAATTAAAAATAATTTTCTCTCAAACAGTCTCCATTTGGTGGTAGAAAATAAAAATGCAATGTTAAAAATATATTTAAATTAAAGTTAATTATTTAAAGTTTTCGATTTTTAAAGGTTATGTGAATGTAATATTTTTGCATAAATGCTATAATATAAATCGAAATAATTTTTTATAATCACCATGTATATGTGCTTTTAAAATATTCTATTATGTAGACTCAATTTTATTTTAAATTCAAAAATTTTATTATTTATAACTTTTATTAACAATATATTTTTTTTCTTATAATATATCAAACCATCTGCAAAAGAAATCTTTTCTTAAGCCATTAATTCTTTTTTTTTAAATAAACTTTTCCAAAATAAAAAGCAATCTGGAAAAAATTCTCAATTATATAACAGAATTAAAAGAAAATACGAAAAATAAAGTTAATTATAAGTTTAAGATGGATTTATTCACGAATAATATAATTCCATTAATTAAAATTAAAATGTTTGATTTTCGGTGGTGGGTTCCCAGGGCAGTTAATTAATATGCTGCAGGTCAGGTAATATAAAAAGAAGGAGCAGTTGAAAGACCCAGCATTGCGGGGTCATTAATTATGCCTGTCTTTTTTATAATAAATTAACTAATATCAAGTATTCCCTTTCCTTAATAAATAACTCTTGGAAAACGGGATTGTATTCATTTGGCATCAGAGAAGTTTTCTTTCTTTCTAGCTTCAAATAGTAGAGTGGAATGTGTAGTTTCTTTCGCATAAGTTAATTAAAAAAAAAAAAAAAAAATTTCTACTACTATTTGACAAACTATTGCAGATCGGAGAAGACAGATTTTAAATGGGATTTCGGGCAAGATAAAATAGTCATACAATTTTTGTAATCCAGCGTTGTCGATCGCAAAAGGAATAGATGACATCTTCCAGGCTGTATCCACAAATTATTAAATTTAAACTGGTTGTGAGAGAAAGAAAAAAGTCTTGCTGCAAAAAAGGCTCCTCGAAATAAAAAAAGATAATATGTTTCATATTACCAGGTATAGTCAGTAAATACATATTTTTCGATACTATACTGTAAATAGAGGGCAATGATGTTGTCAATTTTCCTCAGAGTTCCTAAATTCACTTGATCCAGCTGCATTGCTACAACTCAGACTTTATCTTAAAGTAAGATTTCCAATAATTTTACTATAGATGCTCCATTTCCCTTAGAGTTCCTAAATTCACTTGATCCAGCTGCATTGCTACAACTCAGACTTTATCTTAAAGTAAGATTTCCAATAATTTTACTATAGATGCTCCAATTTGAGTTCCTAAATTCACTTGATCCAGCTGCATTGCTACAGCTCAGACTTTATCTTAGTGAGATTTTCAATAATTTTACTATAGATGCTCCAATTTCCCTAGAGTTCCTAAATTCACTTGATCCAGCTGCATTGCTACAACCCAAGACTTTATCTTAAAAGTGAGATTTCCAATAATTTTACTATAGATGCTAATTTCCCCTAGAGTTCCTAAATTCACTAATCCAGCTGCATTGCTACAACTCAAGACTATCTTAAAGTGAGATTTCCAATAATTTTACTACAGATGCTCCAATTTCCTTAAAGTTCTAAATTCACTTGATCCAGCTGCATTGCTACAACTCAGACTTTATCTTAAAGTGAGATTTTCAATAATTTTACTACAGATGCTCCAATTTCCCTTAAAGTTCTTTCAAAGCTGCATTGCTAGAGACTTTCTTTAAAGTGAGATTTCAATAATTTTTACTATAGATGCTCCACCCACAAAAATTTTGCAATGGCTTTCGGCTGTATGTAAATATGCTGTTAAATGTGATTGAAGTGATTATGGAAAGGATGAAGCAGTTTTATACCAAGGATATTCCAATGAGACATTTCGCTTGAGGCCATCATCAACAAGTCACAGGTGCGGATTACTAAATACTGCACAGTGGATTTGAGATTAACATGTTGTTGTAAAGGTAAGTTCATCAAAGAATTTATTTTTTTTCTTTCACCTGGAGGTTAAATAAAAATGTTATTTATAATCAGTTTGGTTAAATTAATATCATGATGAATTTTATATTTATTTTATTTTATAATTTGTATATTGTTATTAAAATTTTTAAATATTTTTATCAATGAAATTATTTACACTAAATTTCTTGTTTTGATTTTTATTATTCCTGCCTGATAAAATACAGAAAAATAAAAACCCGTGAAATTCCGAGTAGCAGCTAACATAACATATACTCTGTCGTATAAAATTTAGGCGACGATGTATTTTCTAAGCAAAAGTTGTAAGAGAAAAATAAATAAAAATAAACTATTCTGAAAAGCCATGGAAAAAAATATTTTTACACTTAAAAAAATTTTTTTTCAATTCTCTATTTCTTTGAAATAAAATTATTATAATAATAACTGTTTAAAATTGGATATTTTTTATATTTTATTTTTTTATTTAATATGCATATATATATATATATATATATAGTTTGGAAAATGGAAATGCAATATTTTATTTATTTCTTTTATATATATATAACCACGATAGAAATAACCAATATAGAAATAAACCACAATAGAAAATCCCAATAATTTTTATAGAAATAATTTGTTAAATTAATTTGGAGTTAGTCTCAAATTTCTTATTTTTTTAGAAAGTGAATTTATAATAAACTTTCTTTAAAAGAATAATGAAGGTTGTAAAATATTTCAGAATGCATTTCAAGACCGTTGAATGCTTATCGATATTTTGTACCTTTTTAACGTTTTAATCTTTGTGCCATGTTTTTGTAAAATTTAAACTACCAACTTTTTAAAACCAATATTAAAATTATTTCTAGAATTAGCATTTGTCAGTAATTAAATTACTAATAACATACATATCAAAAAAATAAATAAAACATCAAACAAGTTTTATGAAAATTTAATTTTTATTGACGAAATACAAATTTAAAAGATCACATTGTAGAATTTTTTTCACTCAAATTTGAATCAAGGTGCTGTATAATAAGATACAGTTACATTTAATGTAATGTCCTTATAATTTCAATTCTTTAAAAGAATTAAATAAAGTTCCTCGTGAATTTAATAGAAGTTCACGGTATTTTGCTCTGAACCTGAATACTGCTATCTTGGTTTTAGTGATGAGCATCACATTTCGGTGGCCAATAGTGAGTTCATACAGTCCTTCTGCATCACTGGAGGACAAATTGAGTCCATACTCATCCCGGGTCTCTCTTCCGGAGGACTATAAGGGAGTCATACCCTTCAGGTCTCTCTTCGGAGGGCAACCAAGTGAGTCCATGCCCTTCCAGGTCTCTCTTCCGGAGGCAATAAGTGAGTCCATGCCCTTCCGGTCTCTAACTGGAGGGCAATAAGTGAGTCCATGCCCTTCCAAGGTCTCTCTTCGGAGGGCAATAGAGTGAGTCCATATTCTTCCGGAGTCTCTCTTCGGAGGACAATAAGTGAGTTCATTCCTGCCGCGTCTCTCTTCGGGTAATAAAGTGAGTCCATAACCTTCCGCGTCTCTCTTTGGGGGACAATAAAGTGAGTCCCATACCACGCTTCCCAGGTCTCTCTTCCGGAGGGCATGGTGAATCCCATGTCAGCTGGTCTCTCTTCCGGAGGACAATAAGTGAGGTTGCATTCACTGCCGCGTCTCTCTTTCGGGGGACAATAAGTGAGTCCATAACCTTCCAGGTCTCTCTTCGGAGGACAATAAGTGAGTCCATAGCCTTCCAGGTCTTCGGAGGACAACCGGGGCGAGTCCATGCCCTTCCACATCTCTCTTCGGAGGACGTATAGGAGTGAGTTCATTCACTGCCACATCTCTTCCGGAGGACAACCCAGGTGAGTCCGCGCGCGCGTCGTCTCTTCCGGAGGAAAATATGTCAGGTCTGCGTACACATAACACATCCTTAGTATCGCCACCAAGAGTCGAGAAGCTTCTATCTTCTGCTGTTTTGGACACTGTTTCACCTTTGTACGTAAC